>PVJL010006491.1:0-91363 GCA_004026885.1 Lyroderma lyra
CCAACCAAGAAAATCTCAAAAAATAAGAAACAGTATTTTAAGCCAGAGTTCGGGGGTGGCATTTTATTGGTGGCAGTGTATCTTGTGTTTCACTCAGAACAAAAGCTAACGTCCTAACGGAGGCTACAGGACCCTACAAGCTCTGCCCCCCACCCCCAGTCTCACGGTACCCCACTGAGAGCCTCCCTGCCACTCCTCACACAAGCGTGCAGTGTCATCCTGACTCAGGCAGGGTCTTAGCATTTTCTTTTCCTTGCACCTACAACGTTCCTTCCTCACACACCTGCATGGCTTGTTCTCGTTTCCTTCTCATCTCTGCTCAGATGCCACCTCATCAAAGAGAACTTCCCTCGGCACGCCAATCAAACCCTCCGTATCTGCTTTACATTACACCTGCTAGTCATTACACCTGACATATAAACATATATTTGTCTGTCTCTGTCTGTCTCTGTCTCTCTCTCTCTCTCTCTCACACACACACACACACACACACACACACACACACACGAGACACCAGAACTTGTGGTCTGTAAGGGCACAATTGTTGCTTTTGCTCATCACCGTAGCCCACTTTTAATAGTGCCTGGAATATTTTATCACCACGAAAATGATGCAAGTTGTACTTCTGCCAAATCTGGTGCCTAGGTCTATCACCTGGAATGTTTCTAGGAGCAGAGGTGGCAGCTGTGCTCCACGGTGGGACATGCTACATTGTGTGCAGGCTGAGTTCCTGTAACACCCACCACCTAGAAAACCCTCAAATGAACATGATTAAGGGTGCAGGTAGAGCGGCAGGATGCTGGCTCGCCACTGGCCAATTCAGGGCTCGGTTCCTCCTGCCCTCTCCCCTTCCTTTCCCCATTGGTCTGTAAAACCAGTTTGTCAGATCATTTGACTGTTCACCAAATGGCTAGAAAGATGCAAAAACTCCAAACAAGTATTATCAGCATAGAAATTTATTTGAATTCAAAATAAAATGGCTCTATTTAGAATACGGTAATAATTATCTAAAGCAAATATCATCATTGGCTCTGAAACAGGTCTAAAGATGTCATTCTTTTGAAGTCAAAAATATGTACTAAGAATGTACAAGGAAGCAAAAATATAAAAACCAGGTTTGCTGAGTACTGGGAGTTGTTGCAAGATAGACACACGGAGACACCGTAAGAGTCCAGGTTATAAAACATGCAGCGAGGGTGCTCCTGCCTCATCAGTCCCTGGAAGCAGATCAGTAACCTCAACAATGCGAAGTACCACCACCTGACAGGACACACCTCCTCCTTCCCTAACTCCTCTCCTCACACTGCTTTTTCTATACTTTAAGACCAGTTTCATCCTGTTGAAAAATATTTGGATTTATTTGTAAAGTCAAGTAAATAATATCCTGATTGAAGATACTCAAGGATCAAATGTGTGAAAAAAGTCAATTAGCCAGTTAGCAGAGACCATCGGTGGCTTGCAGAAAACAATTTCAGACAACACATGTCCGCTAAAAGGATAAAAAGAGTAAGCAAACACGGGTGACACACCCCAGGGCTCACTGTGACCCAGACCATCCGAAGCGGACGGGCGACCTCTGACCACACTCCCTGAGCGGTGGGGTCAGGTACGAGCAGGCTCGCTCTCCCCCACGTCTGCCCACGAGCTCAGACCATCTCCTCCCGCAAGAACTGGAACACGGACGAGAAGTCCTTCTTCGCGTAGCCCTTTGAGCACATCATCCTGTAGATCTGATGGGCCTGGCTGCCCAGCAGGACCGGACTCTTGGTGCTGGTGGCGGAGTCTTGCGCTAATCCCAGGTCCTAAGCAAACAAGGGCGGGAGGGAACACACTGAGACTGGTGGGGAAGGCACGCTCTGCCCTGGGGCTGCTAAGAACAAAAGGGAGTCTGAATAAATATCACAGTTACAGGCACTGCGGTAAAGCATGCATTTTCCCAAGTGCTTTCATACAGCTGCAAAAGTGCTCCAGATAGAAACCTGGATTTCTGAGTGTCCTCGCCACTCCTACCCACCAGCACACCCATTTGTTTATTTTGATTTTGCACACGAGTTACCATATAGGGGAGATCACACAGGCAAATGCTTTTTCAAAGCCAGAGTTCTGTAAGCCTAAGCCAAACCCCACTGTGTAGTACTGAGTATCTCACTATGCAGTACTGAATAGCTATCTATTCAAGCTCTTATTCAACAAAAACTTAGCACCTGCTACATGCTGGGGTACCTTCTAAGTATCCTCTTCTAAGTGCTGGTGATACAGCTATGACAAAAACTAAGTCACTGCTCCCATGAAGCTAACAATCCAGTGCGGAAGATAAAACAAACACTAAACTTGCAGACAAGGACAAGTGCCATGAGGAAAACCAAAGCAGGGTGAGTGGTTACGCAGAGATCAGCAGCGAGGGCTGGGCCGGAAGGAAGAGCGTCCGGGCAGGAACATTCAGGGGAGACGTCCCTCCGGGTGAAGACACCTGACCTCAGATCTGAATGTTAGGGGGCTGCTGAGCTCTTAGGAGAGCTGGAGGAAGAGAGTTCCCGGCAGAAGGAACAGGAAGGTCAAGGCCTTGTGGTAGGCCAAGGCTTGGATATAGAGAAAACAGTAAGAAGGCCACTGAGGCTGCACTGGAGTGAGCACGGGGGCTGGGAGGTGAGAGTGAGCTGGGGATGGGTGGGTGCTGCACTGTCTTCTGTTATTAGTTGAAAAAGCTAGTATTATCAAGAAAATAAATTTAAAGGAACCACCTTTAAAATTAAAGTGGCAGATACTTTCTGGGCAAGGACACTAGAGACAACAAGTAAGGTAAAGGTGTCCAGCAGCACAGAGGACAGCTCTGGTGGAGAGCCCCCAACAAAGCCAACCCTGCAGAAGAAGGGGAGGCTACCCAACCCCTTTGATTAGAAGCCTCCCACTTATTACACTTTACTTGTTAGCTGTTTCCTCTGTTTGACTGCTTAGCAGTATTTCGGGAACCATGTAAGCTAACAGGTCACAACCCACTTCATACAGATACATAGAGGAAACTGGGTTCCTTCGTTCCTCACGTGCCCTAATAAATCACCCTGAAGCACTGATGAAAACGATGCACTCAAGGAGACAGTTTCTGTTTTCAACAACAGTCACACAGCACAATGATAAAAGCCTATATGGAGGACATGCAAACCTAAACACAAGGTCCAGACTGGCATAAAAATAAATATTTTCCTAAAAAAAAAAAAATGAGAAACAAGAACGACACAATGAGAAACAGAAACAAAATAAGCAACATCACAAAACAGGCAACACAGAAACAAAATAAGCAGCATTAAACACTGTTTCATCCAATAAAGATTTAAAGTGTGCTGACAGGTGTATCAGGTACCATGCCAGAAGCTGGAGCAGAGGAAGAACGAATGGTCCAGGCAGAGGGACAGCCAGCGGGGAGGTCTGCGAGTGACAGAGGACAAGAGGCAGAGTGAGTTCAGCAGGGCTGAAGCAGAGAGGGCCGTGGGAAGGCTGAGCTGGCGAGGCTAGCAAAGGCCAAATCACGGAGGGCCTTGTAAGCCAACTTGCAGAGATGCACTTTCATCCACAAGTATGGAAGAGACTAAGCAGAAAAAAATAACATAATGAGGTGTTCACATTTTAGGAAGCCCACTCTTTTCCACGGTCTGGAAAAGGAACAAGAGAAGATGAGGGTGACTGACAAGGAGACTAGCTAAGGGCCGACGTGGTACAACGTAAATCAGGCTCGGCCAGGGTACTGGGAGTAGCGGAGGGGGGAACTGATGGAGTCAAGGCACAGCCAAGTGGCAGCCGGACCTAAGGCCCCGGGGAATGACGGAAAGGGAGGTGAGGGTGGTTTCCATTTCCGCACTAGTCCTTCTGTAATCAGGAGGAAAAAGTCCACTGGGGAGAGGAGGGAAATGAGCTCCATGCGGAAATCTGAAAGTCTGTTCATCTACAAAGTATTTCCTAAAGTTGTGATCACAAATGAGAGGAGGCCAACAATTTACTTTTCAAATGATTTTATGTATAAATATATACAAGGTAAGATGATTAAGTTCACGAACTCGTCCCTGAAAAAGTGCTACATGCCTCACTGTTGGGTATCACTACGGTCACCTTCGAAGTCCTCCCCTTGGGAAGCTGTGCACCGACGCCAGCGCCTAGTCCATCCTTCTAAGTAATTCTGGAACTCTTTTTCTGGAATGGCCGTCAGAGCTGTTGTCATCCCCAAGATCTGACCATTAAGTTCGCAAACTTGCCACCGTCGCTTACCTTGGCAGCACTGTACGAGGTTTCATAACCTTGGCAACTGAGGTGTGTGTACAGTGCTGCCAAGGTAAGGGCATAGTGGCAAGTTTGCAGACTTAATGGTCAGATCTTGGGGACAACAACAGCTCTGATGGCCATTCCAGAAAAAGGCACTGGCATCGGTGCACAGCTTCCCAAGGGGAGGACTTCAAAGGTGACCATAGTGATACTCTGCAATGAGGTACGTAGCACTCTTTCTGGGACGAGTTCGTGGACTTAACCATATGACCTCGTATGTATTCTTAAAGCACGAAGATGTATTTACAAATCTGGTATCATGAAAAAGATCCTCTCTTCTTTTGTGATGTGTATATCCAATATCAATACATTGTCAACCATCCGAAAATTCTTACTGCTTCCATTCTAAGGACCTGGTAATATTAATGTAAAATTATAATGAACAACAAAATTTTATCAGCTCATCTTATAAACAAACCCTAGCACAAAAGAAAAATCCTAGCTCATTCTTCTCATCAGAAAGGCCAGGAATAAAAATAAACAAGATAATAATTTTTATCTAAGCTACATTTTAGCTCATTTTCAGTGAGTAAGTGAATCATTATTTTAGTAATCTTGCCTGCTAGAATAGGCGTATGTTTTGTAAAAAGAGGAGAGAGTGAAGTGGGGGGCAGGAAGTTAGACCTTTAAACATTCCCCCCTTGCTCTTGGGAAGCCTCTGCATTTACCTTAGCCATGAGCGTTGTTCCGAATCCACCCTGATAGTTATTAGCCGAAGGAACTCCATCCATCACCCCAGGTACAGGATTGTAAGTGTCACTTGACCAGCACCGTCCTGAGCTCATATTTAGGATTTTAGCCAATAGTTTTGGGTCAAGTCCTAACCTGTCAAAGGTCAAGGAAAAGAAGTGTTAAATGTCAATATGTACAACTCACGCCTGACTTATCTGCGTATGAGGATGCTCCATCTTCTCTCTTCATTTATTGTATGTCTTCAAAAATCAAAGCAGACTGATGAGAATGAAGAACCCAACCTTAAATTACAAGGTATTAAAGGCTAGTGATGAAACCATTCTGAGCCAGGGCATTCCGCACTGAGAAAAAAAACCTTCTGCATTATCCTACTTTTAAAAAACAATACATAATTGCATAAAAGTGTTACTGGTTTATCACACACATGGGTTTTCTAGTCTTTTGGATGTTATGCATTCATGTGTCACATAAAAACTTCAAACCAATATGATCATCTAAATTCTACATTCTTTATTCACAAATGATATATGTCAGAAAGGAATGCTGACAGACGAGCTATGCATCATGAGTCTATGTGAGTGCAGTTATATGTCTGTTTATTCTTTTAGCTTTTTTTGGGAATAAATGCAAGAGATGAGCCATGAGCAGTATGAGCTTAAGAGAAGTCATCATTATAAAAGAAGGCATTCTTTACTGCAAACTTTTCCTTATTTATTAAATCTTCATTAGACAATTTTGCTTATGAAGCAAGTCTGCACAGCGTTGTGACATATGCTATCTATTCAGAGACATGCATTATAGTTCTGGGTCAACTGCTGATAAGGTTACTGATCCTGATAAAACAAAGCTTGCCCAAGCGGAAACATCATTTGTTCTATCACTGAGCTGATGGCATAAACGGCTGTTCAGTGTGGACCTGGCAAAAAAGTAGAATCAAAATGCTACATTACTTTGATTCTAAGTATCTTTAATGCAGTTTTGCTAAGTATCAACTGAATCAAGTTTCAAATATAACTGGCTGCTTTTTCTTAAAACTAATCTCTTCCAAAATAAAAATAAAAAAGATTGAAAAGAGACAAATACATTAAACAAAGTGTGCATTTTGGCATGCTTAAGTTCTTGTTTACGTTGTGTGTTTAAAATACAGGGGTGCCAAAAAAATGTATACAAATTTTAAGCAATTTTATCTCTGTATTACTTTTTGAAGCTAAATTGAATTACATAAGGTAGCAATGTGTAGCAGTAGCACATTTGCTCAAAAGATGGCATTAATCAAAGGAATGCTAGCATCACCATGCGACAGGGAGGACAGTCAAAGAACATGGTGGAAGCACGGATATTGTGTGAGGATCACAAAACCATTTTGAAGTGGTTATTTGAAATTTGAGAACATTGTCTGAGTTTCCCCCCACATCCTCCTGACTTAATACCCTTTGACTTCTACCTAGAGGGGGCCTTAAAGGATGTGGTGTACCACAGAAAACTGGTTACACTGACGGTACTTTGGGAAGAAATCGAAATGGCATGCACAGCGATACAAGTGGACACTTTGGTCAACGTTGTTCAAGCAGCAGTTCACAATAAGCAGAAACGTCTGGTTATATAATTGTAGAAGTCAAATGTGACTTGTATTCAACTTCTGTTATCGGTGTATATTGAGTGTTACAATTTTTTTCCTTTCTTAAAATGTGTATGCATATTTTTTGGCACCCTCTGTATGTGTCTATTTCCAAATCTGAATATCGTGACTAGTAAACATTTCTGCAATGCTAGGACAGGACTAATAGCAAGGATACGCACGGACTTACCATGTAATACAAGTGTTATGTAACCAGGCTTTATGACATGTCCTGATGCTTTGAATTCACCATATAAATTCATAAGGTAGGTTTTAATAAAGAGTTTTTACTAGGGATTATAACGGATACAGAAGATCCCATCTAAACTGGCTATTGTGCTCAACTGTACATTGCCAGACAGAAACCCAACAGTTTCATTCATTCTTTCATAAAGATCAAAGTTTGTTATATGTATGGTTTGCTTTCTTTCCCCTTTTAAATAAATTTTCAGTATGCTGTTGTAGCAGATGACTTAGGAAAAGGAAGTGCCAATGTGCTTAGGGAATAATTGTGAGAAGAAAATCACAAATTAACAATTAGTTCATTTGCTGTAATTGAAACTATGTTCTCTAAGCCCAAATGTTCAAGACTGTCTGTCCAATGTGTTTCATGAGCAGGGAATATTTTTAAAGATCCCAATACACTACTTTTCCCTTCCATCTGAAATATAATTTAGGGGCTCCCTAATTTGGATTTTCTTTTAAAATGGCTTACCACATTTAAAGCAGCATAGTAAATCCCCTCTTTATGATTTACCAGGTTATACTGTGGTCCAGTTTCTCACAACAGTCTTTATTGCTAAAGATAGTCATTCTCTCTCTATAATATCAAAATGGTGAGCAAAGCTTATTAACTTTTGTAAAACCCTAAATTTCATTTTCTTGAATGTCCAAGGTAAAATACGGGCCCTGGGTGATGGAATCCTTTTTGGTCAATGGCTTACTATTTAGAAGAATACTGAGGGGCACACGAAATGAGGGGCAGTTGCTGCGGGCTCACGTTTCACTCTGATGCCCCCACCTCCACCACCACCGTGCCACTTCCCTCCACCCTTCCTCCCCACCCCACCCCACCCCCGCTCCGACTCCCTGCTCCCACCTGACAGCAAAGTGAATCATTAAAAAGAGCAAGTTACAAGTGTTCTGCATTTCATCTTTTTGAGGATTCTTTCACTGGCACATACATAACTGACAGCTAAAATTAGACATGATATTAAAATCCGTTACCAAGTCCTCTGTCTTCTACCGTGCCCAAAGCTCGTAATGGTCTGAAACCAGCTAGAATACACAGTAATTGTCATTCAGAGAGTCTATCCTAGAACGTCATGCTTCAGTGGAGAAGACTGAGTTTCCATCTGAAATCAACAAATTAATCCAAGACAGGTATCTGAAAGGGCAAGTTTAATAGGAAGCAGCTACTGGGCTCTCAACCATGATAAAATGTTATTGCTGCTTCCCTGTAAATTGGCTGGGAACATATGATACTTTCTGCATAAGAGCCCTCTTGCTGTTCAAGAGATATACAGCTCAAGCCATCAAAAGGATGACAGTCTGTCAGTCCCCATAATAACTTGCCACTGGATGTGGTTCGAGAGTGCACGCGAGCATGCATATGGCTTTACAATTGCTGGAATGTTCTTTGATATAAACAGAGAATGAATTCACTGCTCTGACTGCATATATAATGCAACTCAAATAAACATCACTGTGTCAAATCTACTCACTGTTAATACACAAGAATTTTAAATTAACTATTGGAAGTAAAAATGATGCAAAAACTGTAAAGAAAATTAAACATTTGCCTTCAGTGTAACCAAACCTTCTAAGGGCCAAAAAAACCCGTTCATTTTATATTCTCTATAAGCATCCATACTGTCTGGTTTTACGTAAGAACAAAGCAAATGATGTCACTAAACTGAGTTGGCCATTATCACGGGAGCTGCTCTGGAAATGGAACACCTAAGACCACATCAATTTTAGTCATTCACTCTTATTCTCCAGCGCACACAGGTGCTCTGCTCAAAGCCAAGGAGACCACAGTAAAGAAGCCAAGAGGCTGTGTGGGACAGCTAAGACACACACCCAGAGACCTTCTACCTGAGGCAGGAGAAGTGTCTCCTCTCTCCCTCTCTCCTCTCCTCATCCATTTGACAAATCTTCTCTGAGTGCCTACTATGTGTCAAGTATGTTAAGATACAAGGATGAGCCATCCCCCTTCACAGACCTTGCATCCTAGTTGAGAAGACAGGTAATAAACAACTAAATAAATATATAGTGCCAGCTAGCAAGAAGTTATGAGGAAAAAAACA
This sequence comes from Lyroderma lyra, assembly GCA_004026885.1. NCBI lineage: Eukaryota > Metazoa > Chordata > Mammalia > Chiroptera > Megadermatidae > Lyroderma > Lyroderma lyra. The sequence goes on from PVJL010006491.1 coordinate 8,932, forward strand.
TTGAAGTACAATCCAATTCATATCCTGACCACCACCACCATCACATCAATAACTACCATGTACTGAGGACCTACTATGTGCCAGGAACTTTTTGAAAAGATTTACGTGGATTAATTCATTTGACCTTCACAACAGCCCTAGGGATAGTTACTATTGTTTTTGTCATTTTATAGATGAGAAAAACTTGAGTCTATGGCAGAGCTGGGATGCAGGCATCAATAGACACCTAAATTCTGACCATCCCAAGTCTCACTGGGTCAGGTGGGTAGTGAACTCAACAGCCAATCAGCCAATATGATGACATTTTATTAATGTATTAAGAAATGTGGTCAAACTTTTTTTTTTTGCCATTTCTTATATTTATTAGGCTTCAGTCATCACCTAAATAAAAAGGCAACATATTCTAAGGGCAGTAGCCAAGACACTAAAATTACATGTGTGGGAAAGTTTTCATCTTGAATATATTTTCACAAAAGTTCAACTGCTAAGATTTTGGTGGAAGAAGACAACAAGCTTGTTGCTGGAGGGGCCTGGGTTTACAAATAACTTCTTATTATCACCAATATTGGGGGAAAAGTAAAACAAAACAACAGTTCCTGGTGGGGCAAAAATAAAACCAAAACAACCAAAACAAAACAACACATTATCAATGGTGTTCCTATGTGACGCACAGGAACAGAAGCTCTCTAATGCAAGAAGGGTACTTTCAGTGCCATTAAACTATGTTCTGAATCCTAACCAGAACCCAATTAGAAGGCAGAAAGGTCTAATAAAAAAGAGTCCCAAAATACGTTGTATATCAATATTTTTTATGGTTTACTTTTTATAGCATTTTAAAATTTCACTAACATCCATAAAGACTCATTGTAAAAGATCACAGGGTCAAATGAGAGTTTTAAACTGTAAGATTTTATTTAAAAAAAGGGAAATATAGGTGTTGTGGAAAAACACTGACTTATGAAGATGCAATTAATCAGAAATGATCAGTTCATAGGAATAGCTGATTTGATTTGTAAATGCTGCCATTAATTCTCTAAAAAAATTTCACTTCGGAATGAACAGAATACAAATGTGGCTGAACCACTTTGATACTGTATTACTTTGTGGGAATTTACTACTTGGGAATTTATGCTTGCTGATGCCAATTTTCTCTTTCACCTTGCAAAGCTCAATAAATTGTGGCCACTCTCTAAACTCTATTAGAGAACAATCCCGTCATTTTAAACCATGTCTGTAAACCACGCAGAAAAGACAACGGCAGAAGCAATCATTTTTAGGACTTTCAAATCACTGAGAATCTTTGTGAGCCAAACTTATTAAATCCTAATATTATGAAAATAAGCAATTCATTAATAAATCTGAATCACCAGAAATGTAGAAATCATTTAAAATGTAACAGTTAAGTAAAACCAGTGAATTCCTGTTTTGTGTTTGTATATACACAAATTATGTTTCTGTGTGTGTGTGTGTGTGTGTGTGTGTATGTTATATATAATATATATTATATATCTGTATCAGAAACAGTAATGTATATATAGTTTTGGAAAAATTAAACATTTAAAAGTTTCATATTTCTAAACGCTGTTCTTATCATAGTGAATCAAGGCCCACAGTAAGAGAAAAATCTATTGCTTCTGCTTTTAACATTTCTATTTGGAATTTTATCAGTTTTCATCTTCTGTCTGGTAACCTCACTCTAGTAGCCAATGCATACATTTCATTGTATACCTTTTATTCAATTCATTTGATTCAACTGTTTTTCATACTGTTCTTTATTAGATGGTGTCTAGAGTTGGACTTTCACAAGCACTTACCATACAAAAACTTCATTTTAAAATGGCAAATCATCATCTAATAAAGAGTTCAGCTAGAAAAATTTGAGGAATGCTAGAGGATGCATTACTATGCCTAAGGAACATCCCAATCCAGTGATGTTCAAGGTAAGAAGCAGAATATAAAAAACACTGGCAAAGAAAAAGAGGGAAATTTTAGTATAGTGTAACCTAGGTTCATCTAGGCTTTTATTTTTTTTTTACTATATATTCTTTTATATCCAGAAAAATGAAGGTAAAATTCAAAAGATTCACATGCATACTAATGCTCTAATCCTATTATCAATACCAATTAATTCTGCATGCAACTTAAATTCCAGAAATTTATGTTTTCTTCCGTGAAATTAGTCTAGAGAGGATGAACATGAAAACAAGTTACTGGTAACCAGTTTTTCAATTAAGGTAAGTGACCCACAGCCTAAAACTGGCTACAATACAGCCGTAACACTGAACAGCTTTCTGTATCTATACTACCAGTTTTATTAGGCTTTGTACAGATTTGCTAAGCTTACCATCATACAGACATTCAATTTTAAAATGTAAATGGTACAAGATATTGATAAACCAATTAGCGCTGATGCAAAGCAAATTCCTCTTTTATCTCAATTACTGCATGACAACTTAATAGGTCAAGATAGTTTAACATCTGAGACAAGGGCAATTCAATAAAACAACAGCTTCTTGATATGGTAATTAAGAGGAAATGTGAATCCATTACTGTATTTTTAAAAAAATCTCAAGTACTTCAGTTCTTTTTATTGCTTTTCTCAAAAGCTGTGATATGAAACATTACTTTGATTTGTGAAATATTTGGTAAGGAGTTTGGGGAAGTGTGGAAAAATCACTTGAACAATGAATGCATCTTGCTCATTACACATTTTCTAAAGTAAGAAATATATATTTATTGTATTCATGAAATACCAAACTTTAAAAAATTAATTTAGTCATTAATTAAATGTAGCATTCCTAACCCAAAAAAATTAAAAGCTAAAATTAAGGCATTAACCTTAAGCATTCTAAAGGACGATCATCAGTGTAGGAAGAACAGAGTTCCTAAATCACTTTAAGCAAAGGATGAATGCTATTTTATTTTAATGGAATGTATACTCTTAATGTAAAGTGATAAACCACAGGCAAGTTCAAATGAAGGAGTTATGCAGAGGAGTTGCAGCTTTATGAATGCTATCCAGTTTATCTAGGGAGTAAGCAACCAAGAGCCCTTTTAGTGTAGACTGTGGGCACTATATTTAAAATAGATACATAAAACCAGTCATGTGGTAGCATAGCACTTGAATTCACTATACATTCAAACCATGTTTTATACAAATTTGCCCTACATTGCCAAAGTATGTTTAAATTTTATAGTAAGAGTGTTTCTTGCATTTCAACATAACATAAGAAATGGAGCTCCCACATAAAAAGGATAATGTAACCTCGAATATACAGCGCAATACATTTTATGGCTGTGGCCAAGAATATTCACGTCCTCCAGGGTCCTATTGGTCGTCAAATAAGCAAAGTCTATTAAAGTTCAATAATGAAGTACTTTCAAAATGTTCCTGGATCAACTCATTTATCTCTCATGAACATTTTTTTTTCAACACCAGAAAATCAAATAGGAAAGCTCATAAAAACTGTTAGTACCTGAAAATGTACTATTCAACAAACCTGATTCCAAGATTCATAGCTTCCGCGGTTCCAATCATACTAATAGCTAACAGCATGTTGTTGCAGATCTTTGCAGCCTGAAAATAAATTGAGTACATATTAAATACCTTTATTTGCAGGTTATAACACTCAGGAAGTTTTTCTTCACCCAATTCCACATGTTTCTTTCTAAAAGTACAAGCTTTCAGCAGCTGATTCTCTCAAATGGGGAAAGGACTGGGGTGCTTGGTCCTGCACATCTCCATCTGAGCCTAACATGCTATCCCAGAGCAGAGGCTGGGGGGGTCGGGGTAGCAGTGTCTCTCCCACTAGGTAAGAACCCCACAGCGGTGACCGAGCTCCTCCTGTGGGCCCAGCATCCTGGGGAATACTCATCTATGTGGCACAATGGGGCATACATTCTAATTGGAAAGATGGCTGTAAGACACCGACAGAAAAAAGCAACAAACAAACAAAAACAATTAAGTGGTAAATTATATGGTAGAGGCTGTAGGACAGAGACAGTAGGAGGTCAAAGAAATAAGACCACTAAGGGCAAGAGCAGAGAGGAAGTGGAACCTGAAACCATTTCTGAGAAGGCCAGGCAGGATTTAAATAGGCAAGAGATAGAAGGGAGAACAGGGGGAAAAGGTAAATATGTAAGAGAGATTAAATACATAAGAACGTGATGTTCCTGAAAACAGTAAGAAAACTGACTCGTGAATATATTTTAATGAATGGTAAGAAATTTGGTAGTTAAGACTGGGGTAGGAGCTATGAAAGCTAGGAAGGGTGGAGAGTTAAAAAATCTGACAGGATGGGAAACAAGGATCTATTCAGTTTCAGAACAGGAAGTAGGATGGTGACACAAGCACGCTGACAGAGTTGGTGTTGGCCACAATGCTAGGCAGAGTGGTGAACCTGGCATCCCGAGATCCATGAGGCCCTCTGAGCAGTAAATGAGGTGTGAGACAGTGACAGAAAGACTGGATCTGGTAACGTGTGGAATGGACAAGACAGCCAACAAGGAGAGCCACTGATGACACAAAAGTCAATGGAACTTGGAGGCTGAGTGGACGAGGAAAGGGAGATAGCAGACTTATCTTAGATAACACCAAGATCTTGAGTAACCTCAAAGGCTGCCCGTGTCTGGGACAAAGGAAGAGGCGTGAGGGTGCGTAGGTGTGTCTTGGGTGGGAGGGGAGCATCTGGTTTGATTTCAGAGTTCTGAATTGTCACTCACCTCTACCTGACTAAAAAGCTGATATACTCTATCTATCTATCTATCTATCTATCTATCTATCTATCTATCTATCATCTATCTATCTATTTGTGGTTCCCTGGCTGGGAATTGAACCCAGGCCATGGTATTGAGAGTGCCAAATTATTTGGTTTTCAAGCAAAAGATGAAAGTGCATAGGTGACTTCTACCTAACTGTACTGCAAATAGAGCTGTAGCAAGTAATTACAAAATTAGAAGGAAAATGATAGCAACTCAGACAACATGAGCTCTACAAACAGGAGCAGGTGTAAGGATGATTTCAGAGGTCATTAAGATGACATGTCAAAATCTGAATGAGAAACTTGGTATCTTTTTAAAATTAGTTTATTGGTCGATATCTGCTGAACTCCAATAAGAATGAAGGAAAGTTAATTTATTTCAAATTATTAAGAAAATCTGAGCTCACAAAGGATCCACAGATTGTCGAGTAAGGAGGAATAAGAATATGGTCAGGAAAGAGAAATGAACATCAGACCATTTTGCAACATCAAGTCAAGGTCATTAATGTGGAAATGTTACCTGCCCGGTCCCAACAGCTCCACAATATACCACATTGGAGCCCATGCAGCCCAGCAGCTCTTTGGCAGCAGCAAATTCATCTTCAACTCCTCCCACCATAAATGTGAGGTTCCCAGACCGAGCAGCTCCCACACCTGAATGGTTTGGGGGTAAAAAGACATTAAAATTAGAGAAGATCCCAAACCAAATGAGAACATCTTGCTTTCACCTTGTTTCTGTCAGGCATGTATGAGATACTTCGGATTTCTCCTGGAATATTTTGATAATCAAGTCAAGAGGGACCTACAGATTCAGTCAAACTCTCAAGTCATCTTAAAATATTTTGGCACCATCATGGCATGACAGATAATTTGAAGTATAAATTTTATTATTCCTACTGTCTCTTACTCTCCTGAGAAACTCACTCTGTAACCGAAGTACATGAAAGGTCCCCTGTGTTCTGACCAGCACAGGGGCAGCCAGAAGGATCTGCCGCCAGAGTGTGGAGCTGGGATTCGGACTCACTCGCTAGCTCTCCGCACACTACCTACAGATGAGATCTACAGAGAGAGAGACCTGGCTCTGCCATAAACAGTAGGCACTTCACTAAAATTCGTTTTTAAGGTAAAGAAAAGGATTGCTTCTTTGGACTCAGCAGCTCCATATGCACTCACTTTCTAATATTCTTTCTTTCCCCGCCCGCCCCGCCCCCCCACTATACATCTAGGCAATTCATTCCTGGTGATATAAGCACAAAGAAGAAATAAACTTTAACAATGCTTTGGCCACTCCTTAGCATCTTTTAACGAAGGTTTCATGCATGTTCATTAATTGAAATGATTAAAAAAAAACAACTTCTACAATACTTCAGCACAGAAAATATGGCCTAGACTTGTCCCAAAAAGGAGGGGAAGCCTCAGTGATCTAAATTTTTATTAACTATAAAATAAAACCAAGAGTATTATTACTGCTTTTAGTATTAGAGAAATCTTAATTCATAATTTTTCAGTTAGGTTTTGTTATTTAAAACCAGTAAAGTATGTGGAAGAACTATATTAGTACAATTTTTGCCTTTACAATTTATTTTATAGCACAGCTAGGAATAAAGAAACCCTAATTGTCTGTACTATGTATCAAATCTGGCCATTAGAATAGACAGCTGCAAGTAATGGCCTACTTTTGAATTTAATTTATTCAATGAAATACACAGTTTTTAGACATAAAAAGCCCAAGTGAGGAGAGCCCTATTTCATTCAAATTGTGAATATTTTGCAACTGCCAAATGAAGTAGCCTTTCTATTTTACAGTTCATACTATTTTTAACTAATTATTAAAAGCAAAAAAAGTCAGCACTGTATTAGCCAAACAACTCTGGAAGAAAGAGTGCCCACATGTTATGAAAACCTGAGATACTCACACATATGGTTAAATTACATTATTTCACAATATTTTTAGATACACTTTCGAATTGATTATGTAAAAAACCCAATGATAACAAATGCCTTTAATTAGTCAAACTGTGTCATTTGAACATTCTGATAATATTGAAGTTTAAGCGACAGTCATTTTCTTAGTTTCTAATTTACTTCACCAAGATGGTAAATCATTGTTTTACAGTTATTTTTCTCAATTTCTATAGCCATTTTTATTCAAACCACATAACCGCCCTTACTTCTAATTCTGTTGATCTGACCTAGAGAAATTAAGTAGATGATTTAAGTCAAAGCTTACAAACAAATCTAGCTCTATCCATCAAAGGTCAACAGCTCTGTATCTAGATTACAGGCTGCTAAATAGCTTCAGAGAGTCATTTATTAAAGAAAAAATTAATACTGACAATGGTTCTCAGCTGGTTAATCTTTTGACAGGTATACTTTCTCACTTGTTCAAACACATATTTCAAAAAGAAATAAGTTGCTCAAAGCAAAAGAAGACCACAAAAGAAAAAATAATTCATCTTTTAATTCAGAGGTCTGAATTTCCACTCTTTCTTGCTCTCAATGTGGTGGTATAATTATTTCTGACTTTATCATAACCTACATTTCAATGTAAGGGTCTGACTAAACTGAGTAATTCTGAAGTTTTGGCATTCCTTGCGACCAAATCCCATCTTTCCATACATATTCTTCTAACCATGTAACAACATCAAGCCTAGTCCCAATGCAAAGGCAAAGTTAAGACCAAAATTATACTTAAATAAATGTAACCACTCAGAGCTCAGGAAATAACATCTAGAAAGCTGGAACTCTAAAGCTGTGTAGGACATCTTATGGATTTCAGAAGATGTACTCATTTTGATGTCTATCAATACCAAGCAATAAATAAATAGATTTATTACATTGCCATGCCATTTTAATTCAAGTCCACTTTCCAAAATAGAAGGACATGGAATACACACTCAGGCAGCTGACTGAGTATTAGGGGAAATATTTATTTTACCTTATATTTTAGTCATTGTATATGCAAAACCAAGATATATCCAGTGCTTAATTCTATTACAGCCTGCACTGCACCTTATTAAAATCTTTCATTTTCTTCCCTGATTCCTCCATTACACCATATATGCTTACAATAGGGAAGAAACATGAACTAGTCAGCAATGGGGTCTTGTTTGTATGAGCACTGCCAGTAGCTATCATGGCTGTTCAGTAAGTAAGTATATGAGCATGGTAGGAATAAAGGATCCAGAGATGGAATGTCTGGTTTAGGGTATGTGCCACTTGCTAGCTGTTATTATAAACAAATTACTTAACTTCTCTGGGTCTTGGTGTACAGCATGGGGAAAGCATTAATAACTTCTTCAGAGAGTGGCAGTGAATATAGAAATATGTTGTGAAATATAAAATGTCATTTAAATGTAAGGCCATACTACTTTATAACTTGAGTTTGTGAAGTATGAGTTTTATCTTGACTTGTATAACGCCTCAAGTCCTTTCCTATTTGGTTGTCTAAGCCGTTGTCTCTGGCATAATTTTAGCCTCCCTGGCTTAGCTGGCTTAAGCTGAACCTATTAACAAGGGAAGCAGCCTGGCCCAGATTACGAAATACTCAAGTAGTCCACAGCCAGTGATGTTAGGATTACGGTGAAGAACTCCTGAAAAACCTTTCAGTGGTGCCATAGTGTATGGGTGCCAAGAATGCTGCATTTCTTTGGTTTTATTCACGCAACAAAATTAGCCTATTAAGAATCAAGGCCTGTGTTAAGCTCTGGGGTTATGGATAATTATCATATGTCCCTGCTCCTAAGAAGTTCCACACTTGTCATCACCACCACCCTGAACTGATGAGCCATCACTCTTGCCTGGATTACTGCAACAGTCTCCTACCTGCTCTCCTTTCAGCTCTGGCCTCCACAGTCTATCTCCATACAGCCACCACGGGAGCCTTTTAATAAATCTAGATTCGTGTTTCTTCCTGATTCTCAAGCCTCCAGGAGCTTCCATCCTCTCAGTATAAAACCCAAAGTCCCACAAAGCCCTCCATGATGTGGCCCTTGGCTACCTCTTCTGTCTCATTTCATACCGTTCTCTTCAATTCACACTGCTTTTGAGCCACCTGGCCTCCTTGCTGTTCCCATCTCAAAACTGTGCACCTACTGTTCCTTTCAGCTGGAATGTTCTTTCCCTAGATATTCATGGCTTGTGTCCTTCACTTCACTCAGGATTCTTCTCAAAATTCACCTCTTCCCGGAAGTCTTTCCTGACCAACCGAGCAATTAAAAATGGTACCCTGTCACTCTCTATCCCCTTGTCCTGCTTTCACTTAATTCACAGCAGGTATTACCCACTACCTGTTTGTTTTAATGCCTGTATTTATTTCTTTCTGGTCTGTATTCCCCAAATGAAAATTAGCTCCATGAGAGTGACTGCTGGCTGATTCACCCCATCTTCACAGGGTCTGGCACATAAGAGATGCTCAGTAAATACAGTATTTATTCAAAGGAAGAAAGAGAATGACTAGAGTACCATGTGATACCTGCTCTCACAGAGGCACACACAAGGTGCCAAAGATTAGAGACAAAGCATCGGTCACTCCAGCAAGTCACTAAGTGCTCCTTGACCTAAGTTTTTCATCTATAAAGTGAGATAATTAAACAAGATTATCAGTGAGTTACTTTTGAAACACTGTAATTTGGAATTTTCAAGTTTACATACATCCACTTTCCAACATTTATCATAATTATACACAAAATCAAGGCATATTTCACTTTATACAAGTAATATATAAATAGTTCCAAATTAGGGAAAAGAGTTAGAAAATGAATTTTCTCATATAACATTAATTAAATCTAGCAAGCCTAAACTCTGTGGTTGCCTGTAAAGCTTTATCTAATAAATACTAATACTCTGCTGGGATGTCTCCACTGTTTCTCTCCTATGACCCCAGAATCAGAAAAACAGAACTCACTGTACAAACAAAGGGCAAATGCCCAAATTGTTCAAAATTGTGTGGTTGACTACCTACCCTGTTTTCAAAGTGACAGACATCTATCATTTCTCTTGGTAGTCTGTTTTGATTTCAATAGACCTTACAGTGAAGAAACACTTCAAATCTAAGTCCACAAGTCAGCAGCCCCCAACCTCTCTTTTTAAATGACAGGAAGCCTCCATTTACAGCGGGTCTCAACTCCAGGAATGAGGAAAACCAGACCTTGCCTCAGGAGTTTGAAATCTAGTGTTTTTGGTGGTAGTGGGAGTGTGTGTGTGTCTATGGAGGTGGGAGAAGAGATAAGGCAGTGCACAATTATAAACAGATGTATGCTACAGGAGAGTAAAATATAATTAGGAAAACTATGCAGCCATGGGTGAAGCACATGCCAAAAGGTAGCATCGTATGTCGTATGAGGTGGATGAGGACAATCGCCACCAAGTCCGGATTCCCCCTTTCCTTCCATTCGTCAACCTCTGTCATTAAGAGAATAATGACTTCTCAGAAACAGAAAGGGGTGACAAAGGGAACAAGTAACAGTTCTTGCTGTTAATTCTAAGTAGATTTGTGAAAACTTTGGTAAGAATATTGGTATTCTGATCTATTTGCAGACTGCCTTCACAGCAGTCTAAAATAACATGAACTGAGCAAATAATTTCTTAGGTTTTATATACAGACACTGAGTTCTGCCTGTTGTCTACATCACACAACACGCCACCTCTCTTCACAACAGATCCGAGTTTGCTCATGAGAACAAAGGAATCAGAAAACAAAAATCAGAATTAAGAACAACAAAAGTTAAACCATAAGATCTGACAATAAGTTTCAACTACAGACTAAGCAACTTAGAAGCCCTGGCAGCCAGTATTTGGGAGAGGAACAAAGCAGTGTCAAGGGAAATACAACATGAGTTACATGTTTAAAAAAATCCTCATCTGGAACTTCACACAGGAGACAGCCAGAGAGGTAATGGACAACGTTCCTCCTATTTTTACATCAAAAGCGGTGATCCTTTTTTCAAGGTAAACTGAGTTAAAGCTCAGTTCTTGCTTTATATTCTGTTCTGGCTAATCTTAGCCTCGTATCTGTAATACACGTTAATATTAACATTAATCACTTCATTCTAACATTTATGCTTATTGGTTTCCCAATCTTGGCAGTTTTATTTTATATAAGATCCAAAACAGGCTGAAGTCTCAAATTATGCATCAACAGAACCACAACCAGAGCTGAAGACAGTATTCACTACTCCTCACCTTGCCTATAGTCTCGTGGTTTCTATTCTTTCCACTGAGTAAAAGTTATTCTTTCTCAAGTATTTGCATGTTTATGTTCCAGCAAAAAAGAGAACTCTGTAACTCACTGTATCTTTCCTTTTTGTCTTGAGTCCTAGGAAGCAATAACTTTCTTTTATCTCCTTAAATGGTTTCTGATTTTTTAATTTTTATTTTTCTTGTCAGTGAACTATAACCATTTCTCTGGTTTGCTCATCCACCCTCTGCAACAAAACCACTCTGCCATACATACTAAAAATACTTCATTGCCTGGAATGTGCAATGATTCCCCGTGCACCCAAGGTGGCCCTGGGTTGTTGCCCGTATAAAACTTCCTTCCCTTCCTTCTTTGCCTGGCTAACTCCTGCTTATCTTTCAAGACTCAACTCACATCAACTCTGGAAAGTAGTTCACGACCACAACTCCTTTTCTCTATTCTCCTGACATTGTGATATCTCTAACAAAGCACTTACACTACTCTAATCAGTAACTTCTCTGCTGTGTCCTGTTAAGGTCCTTCTGGATATGAGCTGTTTGGATCTTAGCACCCAGCATACAGCATATGTCTGATAAATGTACACTGTCTTTTTGCGGGGCATGGCGGGTAGTTCCCGGGCTGGGAATTGAACCCAGGCTGCAACATTGAGAGCGCCGAAGCCTAGCCACTACACCACAGGGAACTCCCTGTTCTCTGTCTTTTTAGGAGGTAGGGAGAGAAGAAATCAATGATTAATAAAATGACCAAGAATACCAATTAAGACTAAGTAAGACAATGTTTCCTAACATACCAAAAAAGTTCAACTTTGGAGTTGCATGATTCCTCATATGTGATAATGGCATTTTCACTTACGGCTGCATGAATATGCACAAGTGTTAAGTAGACATGTATGAGGACATTATTATAAACACTAAAAATGCAAAACATGTGATCTGAGTTCAGAGTCCTGGAATGACAGTCACACCACTTGGACAAGTTCTACACCTCTCAATCTTGAGTCCTCCATCTGAAAACGGTGGTAAAAACACTTGCCATACTTCCTTTGCAGCTCAAATGGAAGAATACATTGGAAAGATATTTTACAAGGTTATCACACAAATGTTATAAAAAATTTAAATAGAACAAGTAAACCTACTCAGCTTAAACATGTCAAAGTCTTTGGCCTAACAGTAGCAAAGAAATGAAATTTGGAATTCAGTCTTACTAAGAAGCTAAACCAAGAGTTGTGACTATTATGCAGAAAAGCTGTGACTAGAAAAACTATTATGCAGTGTTAATAACTTAGAATAAACCTTTTACAAATCACAAATAAGATCATTTTCAATTCTCTGACTATTGGAAAGAGGTCTTCAAACCCAGAAAGGGAAGCGACAGAGATCTAAAAAGAACAATCAAATCAGATACGTCTTTAATACTGTAAAAATCTTGTCACCAAAGCACTCGCATTGATATGTAGCAAAACGTAGTAAATCACTTCATTTACTCCAAAGAACTTAAATGTTTTAACCAGTCTGCCATCAAAAGAGATCAAGAGCAGGGCCAATGGGACCTGGGCTGCAATGTGAGCCATCTTTAAGATGCAATTGTTCTAATCATTTTCTACAGATGCAGCCTCACAAGGGGCTGCTGTCACAGGGACCATTTACGACTTGTTATGGTGTCTCTATTGTTTACTGGCGACATTCGTTGAAAAAGGCGACAGCTGGGACCGAAAGCTGCTACTCAACGAACAATATAATCCCGCGAAAGTAATCAACAAATTTAAGGGTGTTAATTAACTTTACACTTTATCATGTTCAATTAGTTGTCCTTTCTAGAAAAGATTGCCGTGCACAATCAGTTTAGAGCGTGCCATGTTTGATTTGTAAGTGATCACTGTTTCTGTTTCAGAGTCCATGTCAGATGTTCTCTTGGGTGTTAGTGACACAGATGAATGGCTCTGCACATGTTAGGGGGTGATCTGGTTTAACATAAGCCAGCATAACATAACCCCTTGTTAACACTATTTCTGGTATTATCCAAGTTGGAAACAGAAAGACAAAAACACAGCCCTATTCTAGAGTAAGATAAATAAAGTTGAGTTAGTTTTTCCTGAACTAAACACAGACACAAATACATGAAGAAATGAGCAATTTTTCATCATTATTTTTCAAAGTAAGACTCTCAGGGGCATGTTTGGGATCACTTCCTCCCAGCAAGATCTCAAACCTCTGCTGCATTATGCACAGAGCACCCGTCTCCTCAGACGTTACATAACGCAGACAGCTTTCCCCATGGCAGGTGGACAAATGCTGGATGTATTCTTAAGTACTGACTGGTGTTAAATTCTAGAATGTGACTTTTAAATCCAGAAGCTGTATTTTCTAAGTGTGGGAAATCTGCAGGGAAGTACAGTAATCCATGAGTGAATGCAATGTGCCTTTTCTCTTACCTTTACATGCTAATTAGACAAGGAAAAGCTCATGATGGAGTGACAACAGTATTGCGTTTTAATGGGAGTCACTACGGTTTCTCTAAATTGATAGACTTTCACATCCAAATATTTCATAAGTCATGGATGGGGTGAACAAAACCCGGACTAATGTTTGGCAAGAGGTTATCTATTGCTGAGAAAACAAAAGCAAGGGACATGCATCTATCTCTTAAACACACACACACACACACACACACACACACTCTTCACTTACACAGGATTCTGAAACGTCTTCATACAGCTATTCCTTGCTCTTCTAGACTAGCTGTTCCCTATATAATACAAATGAAACCCATATAAGTAAACTATAGCTGGTTAGCTTGCTACAGCGTACACAAGGACAAAGCTGAACTTCTTCAAAATAGAAAAGTTGTTAACTCTGAAAGCTAATAATGTCCTAAGTTAAATATTAAAGAAGGAAATTATAGGCTATATCTGAAACAGCTGAAACCACAATACACAGCAGCAGAAAACATTAGTTTTCTGCAAAAGATCTGCAGGGAGAAGGGAAGCGGTCGATAGATCCTTAAATTGGAAGCAATAGCCGTTCTTCTACCCCAAGTTGGCAGCTGCTACATTTGCAGACCTGGTTCATTATTTACCCATAATGACCATCAAGCTGCAGTCAGAGTCAGATTACAACAACTGTCAGCAGCTCTTTTAATTAGCCTTGTTTGAATTCAGATAAATATCACAATAGAGCTGCTTATGCTGAAAGAGCAACAGAATGTTCCTTGTGGAGCTGGGCTGGCTCGAGAAGGACCGGCGCGGTGCAGAACCATCAGACAGAGATGCAGAGCGGAGTGCGTCAGAGAATGAAATGGTTTGCTTTCCTTTTGAAAATCACTTTAAAAATGCATTCTCTGACATTCACCGCAGATCAAGATGGTGTACAACAGTGGATTGCAATGAAGCTCTAGGCTCCTGAAAGCTAAATAGCTGGAGCCCAAGGGAAAAGTTAACAACGCCTTTGGAGAAGGTGATTTTCACAACTCCATTTTGTAGATGATGCATCTTTCAGCTTTAAAAATCATTTTTAAAAGCCAAATAAATCTTGTATTAAATAAGTTGCAACCTTAATGTCCTATTTTATTTTCTTTAGAAGTTGCATAATTTGCAACATCTTTCTCTGATAGGAATCTGATAGTTCCCCATACGTTTTCTATACATCCCTTGCATTCAGCATTAACAATCACAAAGTAAAACATGGCTAATAACCAAATTCTGAGTAATCCAGTCACTGCCATGTTCTACCCCACTCTGGGATTTCCCCCCAACTCCAGTTTGCTTGAGAAGAAAAACAAGTGTAATTATCATCTGCCCTCTATTTCACAGAGAATTGATTGTTCACATGTATTCTGTTGTAATTTTGGGAGTGGGTAAAAAGAAGGGTAGAGAGTAAGGAGAAATAAGAAAAGGTAAGATTATAAGCTGGTGGCCAAAGAGAGTAAACTGAGGAGAGCAAGAAACTACAGAGTAAGAGAAGATGCTGCTAACAGGCCACATACACTTTGCTGACCAGGAATTCTCATCTCTGGGACCCACTAGGGAATCCCTCAAGAATTTGGACACCTGAATTTTGAGATGGGAATAGTTGAAAAAGTGGGGCTTCCAAATGTAAGCTGGCCTTCCCCCACTCTGCCATTCTTTCTGGGCTCTCAGCTATTACATATCTTTTGCCAACCATTTCTGATGTTGCACCACGTAACATTGAAAAGAGTAACCAGAGTTTAAACAGAGTTTGGATCCCAATTACTTTTCCTTATTGAGTAGGAAAACACTCCTATATAGGAAGTAATAAAAAAATTATTATATTAGTGGTCAACTTCAAGTACTTAAAACCTATGGAATGAAACTTTTACAAAGTGCTATGAGACCAAATACATGTTAAAGGTAATTACTGAATGCTGATGATGGAACTGGGGAGAACGCTTCATCTGGTTTCATGAGAATGAAACGCAGCAGAAAAATATTTCTTGCCCTACTTTTTTTTTGAAAGTAAAGAATAAGCCCTATGACAGCCTTCTCCATTCCTCCCCTCTTAATACCACCTACCTCCTGACTACATGCACAGCCAACAGCTATAACGTGCTCAGTATGGTGAGTACAAAGACAACTACTGTCAACTTGTCATTCCAAGTTCTAGACTCTGGCTCAATCTCGTATATGAATCAGAATTTAATCTGTAAGAATACCAAAGAAAACCTCACACCCATTAAGATGACTACTACAAAACAAAACAAAACATAACAAGTGTTGGCAAAAATGTAAGAAATTAGAATCCTATGCACTTTTGGCAGGAAATGTAAAATGTACCCTCTATGGAAAACAGTATGGCAGTTCCTCAAAAAATTAAAAATAGAATTACTATATGATCTAGCAATTCCACATCTGGGTATATACTCAAAAGAACTGAAAGCAAGGTCCTGAAGAGATACCTGTACACCAATGTGTCATTACTCACAATAGCCAAAAGGTGGAAGCAACCCAAAAGTCCACTGATGTATGGACAAAGAAAATATGATACATACATACAAGGGAATACTACTTAGCCTTAAAAAGGGAATTCTAACATGTGCTAGAACATGGATGAATCTTGAGGACATCATGCTAAGTAAAGTAAGCCAGTCCCCAAAAGACAAATACTGTATGATTCCACTCATAGGCAGTGCCCACAATAGTCAAAATCTAGACAGAAGAGTAATGGTTGTCAGGAGCTGGAGGGAGAGGGGAATGGTGAGTTGCTGTCTAATGGGTACAGCATTTCAGTTTAGCAAGATGAAAAGAGTTCCGGAGATGGATGCTGGCAATGGTTGCTCAAAAATGTGAATGTACTTGATACTACTGAAATGTACACTTAAAAATGGTTAAGACAATACATTCTGTTATGTGTATTTTACAACTAAAAAAAAAATTTTTTAAAAGGAAACCAAAGAAAAATTTATTTGTATTGGTGGTATTCTGATTCTCACACATGCAAAAAACCAGAGTATTTCAATAAGATGCTGTTAACTTTTAATACTGATGTTTAATACAATGAATTTTATAAGTCCTTAATGTAGTCATCTAGAGAAAATTAAGGAAAGCAATACTAGTCTTTTTTTAATGAATTATAAGACATGTTTATTCTTTGTATTGAATTATAGTTGATACACTATTGTGGACCTTTATCAATTTCTCCTTGTGGTTCTACACTTTTTTGCTTTATGCATATTCAAGGTTATTTTATTCGGTGCATGCAGTACATGATGTCCTTAGAGCAGGTCTGCTGAGGATAAATTCTTCTGGTTTTCCTTTAGCTGGGAATGACCCTATTTCACCTTCATTCATGAAGGATATTTTGTCACATATGGAATTCTGGTTTCAGCCCCCTAAAAATGTTGCGCTACTGCCTTCTGGGCATCATGGCTTCTCTGAAGCCGTTCAAATCCTCGTTCCCCTGTAATGCAATCCTTTTCTCTGGCTGCTTTCAAAAAATCTTTGTTTTTCTCTGGTTTTCAGCAGTTTGACCATGGTATATCTGGGCTCGGGTTTCTTTGGGTTTGTCCTGTTTTGGGCTATTGAGCTTGGCAGATTTATAAGTTTGTCTTTTGTCACCATTGGGGAGTGTTCAGTCAGTTTTTCTTCAAATATATTTTTCTGCACCTCACTCTCTCATCAACTTTTGAAACTCCATGGCACAAATGTCAGACCTTTTGATATTACCTCACAGGATCCCGAGCCTCTGGTCATGTTTTTAAGTCTTATTTTCTCTCTGTTTGTCAGGATGGATGGTCATTTCTATTCATGTAATTCTATCTTCATATTCACTGACTCTTCCTTTGTCACATCCACTCAACTTCTGAACACATCCAGTGATTTTTTTTCAAATTTCTGGTTATTGTACTTTTCAGTTATAAAATTTCAACTTGGTTCTTTTTTATAGCTTTTATTTATTTCTTTATTTCTTGGAACATGGTTATAATAACTTTTAAAGTCAATGCCTGATAGAAAACATCTGGGTAATCTCAGGATTGGCATCTTGATCGTCTTTTCACTTGAGAATTTATCAGACTTTCCTGGATCTTTCCATGTCAAGTAATTTTTTTTTATCATATCGCAGACATCTGGAACAGTGTATGTTATGAGACTCTGAGTCTTGTTCAAATTCTATGAAGAATATTATGTTTTGGTTGTCTGTTTGTTTTACCAGGCACTCGACCAGGTTAGGGTCAAGCTACGAACTGCAACTTGCCCTTGCAGGCCATGGTTCCACTATCAGTTCAGTTTTCAAAGTATTTCAACCTGTCCTGCATGTGCATTAATTAGCCAGGGGCCAATCTGTTACTCAGGAGGTTATCTACCTGATAGCTAAATTGCTAAAGTCTTTGCTATGCTGTTCGGGGTGAGATCCACGCTGTACAGTGCTGGGATGAACCCTGCTGTGCCTGAAACATTATGGGATCCCTTTCTTGAGTTCTCTTCTATCTGTGAATGCCCCCCAACACTCCAGTACCCCCATTTCCAATCCTCTAGCTACAAAGTCCTGCAATTCCTGTAACTATGTCAGTCTCTGGGGTCAAGGAGCAGAATAAATGAAAAAAGCACCACAGATTCTTCCACATTCTTTGGACCATAGTTCCTTTAGTCAGAGAGGATTCCCTTACCTAATATTTTTAAGTATCTGCATGGCTGTCACTGACGTCACAAAAATCAGTTTCAGGAGTTAAGGCTTACCTTGTGGCAGAGTTGAGAGAAAAAAAGAATTTTCTCCACTCTCTGTCTCATGGGGCTCCTCTTCCTGCTCCTTAGACTAGAAGATCCCCTTCTCTTGGAACTGTTTTCTTTGCACCCATGCACAGTTCCATAATTCATGCTGCTTTTGAATCCAAGCTGGGAGACACAAAGGGGTAGAGGATGGGGCTTCAGGAGATTTGCAGGCAGAGCTCTTATACTTCAGATTCTAGTTTCATCCTCCTATGCACGTGCCATCATTTACTTTTCAGAGGTCTCAAATGGTTGCTCCACTCATTCAGTCCAAGGTTTTTGTTATACTCGGGAGAGAAAGGGCAGAGTGCTTCGACTCCATCTCAACCAAAATGGAACTAGCCATCATTCCTGAACAAACGTTTCTGGATGAAAATTCTAAGTTGACAAGTTATCTGTCAGTACTTTGATAATACCATTCCACTGTCTTCTGGCTTCCATTGTTGTTTTTTAAAAAGTCTATAATTGGCACAAAAGACTACATGTTGTATGAACCCTACATGAATACTTATTTTATATGATATTCTAGAATTGACAAGAAATAGAACAACAGAAAGCAAATCAATGACCACCTAGGGCTGGGTGAAGGGAGTGACTACAAACGGGCATGAAGGACCTTTCTGGGGTGATGGAAGCATCCTGCATTTAATTGTTATGATGGTTATATGACTATATATGATTGTCCAAACTAATCATTCATTCTCTAAACGTAAAATGAGTGAATTTTACTGTACACAAATTATACCTTACTAATGCTGGTGATGGGGTAGGGGAAGTCTAGTATCAATCTGTTGTTCTTTTGTAGGTGACCTGAATTTTCTTTCTAGCTGTTTTAAATTAATCGTGTTCACCATTTTCCCCAATTCCACCTGGAACTCCAATCAGATACATGTTTAACTTTTTCTTTCTAGCCATGTATCCAGGTCTCTTAACCTTTCTTACATGGTTCCCACCTCCAAGTCTTTCTGTACTACACTGGGTTATTTCTTTAGATCTCTCTTCCTAATCACTAATTCTCTCTTTGGATCCCATATGCCATTTAAGTTATCTATTGACTTTTACCTCCCCCTATATGACTGGTCCTTTCTGATATTCTCTTATTCCTTGTTCATTTATAATATATTCAATTCCATCTTTTATTTTTTAAATGTTTTACATATACAGTCATTTTATGTTCTGTTTTGGAATTTTCCATATCTGTAGTTTATAGGGATTAAATTTATTCCTGTTGACTCTTGCTCTGGTGACTTGTCTTCTTATGTGTCATTCATTCATTCATTCGTTCATTCATTTGGGGAGGAGAGGTGGTATTTACTGTGCTTAATATCTGTGGATTCTGAGAGTCCCAGATTGAGGATGATTTTTCTCCAGAGAAGATTTTTACTCATTCTGCAGGATACAGGCCTTATCAGGTCTACCAACTCAAACGCCCTTAAATTCACCCAGATGGGTGAGTCGTTTTAATGAGAACTTTCTATTCATGAGATCAGCTCTGTTGTTACAAACATTCAGGGGAGACTATCTTATTTCCCAATCTATAACCAGCATAGACAGACAGATTTCCTAATTAGCCTCCTTGATCAGCAGGCAGATTATCCATGTGCCACCCTTTTCCTTAAGGGGGTGGTGGCCTCTGAGTATTCTGGCTTTTGTGGGGAGGGCAATGGGAGGCAAAGGTCATAGTCCCCACTTTGTGTGAGGACAAGGCCTGGTTTCCCATTACTCCCATGATTTTTCACCCATAAATAGTAATCCTCAAAGCCCCTGGGTCCTAAATTTAACATTCGCCCCCAGGACAGTCAGAACTTCTGGGACTGATTTCAGACTACTGTTTAATTATTTGGTCATTAAGGATTTTCCTTATTTTTGGAGGAATCTGATATACATTTAGAAGTATGTGGTTTTTTTTTTTGTAATTTATCCAGTACCTGGATGTTGCATGACAGCAGGGTATTTTAACATCCTAATCCACCACACTGCCAGAATCAGTAGATGCCCATGTAAAGGAACAAAATGGGTCCTTTAAGGTCAAAGAAAGATTGATTTCCATCTTATTTTCATACCAGAATATCCTTAACTCTTTTCTGATAATAAAACACATTTCATCTTTACCATTAGCACCTGTATTACACTAAAAATTTACAACAGAATGTTGCTTTTATGGCATCTAATTTTACAAGTGAAATCAAGAAATTTCATCCAGCTAGATATAGCAATCAATCAAGTTTATGAGTACTTTCCGTGAAACTAATCTAAAAGGAAACATTAGGTACTTGAAATCTCTAGATCACTTTAATTTTGTGCTTTATCTTTTTTTATACATCTCATTAGAAATATTTACTATATACCAACCAAATATTTACTGAACACCTTCTCTTGTAAGGGACCCACTCTTGTCTCTTCAGGGTATACAGAAATAATTAAGATTCGATTCTTGCTCAAATTAAGTTCTGTGATCCAGATAAAAGTTACTGCATTTATAAAATTAACTTTAATAAAAATAAAATTAATTGACATAAAAAAGTTAAAATGTTATCCAAGGATATAAACATCACATTCTCCCGTGGAATGAAACTAGGAAAAGACAACAGGAGAGCCTTCGCTAAGATGATCAGGTCCGGTATGGGCCACGGAAGATTACTGAGTATGACATGCTGGCAGGGAATCACCTGGGGCAGAGAGAGAAACCCCAGGTGAAGTGGACTGCAAAAGCAAATACATAAGAGTATAAAAGTATGGGATCTGTTCAGAAAGTAGTATGCAACTGAATCTGAAATAATTAAAACTCCAAATACACTGACTGTCCCTTAATCTTCTTCACCTACACCAACCCCTTTTCCCATTCCAAATCTCAAAAACTCTTTTTCTTGGAATGTCCTCACCCAACTCCACAATAGGAGGTAAATACCTATCAGTTCGGGAATGCAACTGTCCTGAAAGTCACATCCGAGGAAGGCAAGTAACCCAAACCATGGCATCAGTTCATCACTGACCTTGTTTATGTCTCTGTTACAGCAATTACCAATCACATTGTGAAGTAGTCTTCTTCCATATCCACCTCACTTACTAGAGAATGAGCTCTTGAAGAGCAAGGACTATGACTTATTCTAGCACAGTAACTGACATAGTATATGTATGTATGTGAATACAGAGAGAGAATTATAGATATGTAGAATTCTAACAACAGGCACGGAGGAGGAGAAAAGGAGGAAAACCCCTATACCTCCATGCGAGCACTGAAGGCATTTTGGCAGACAACGGAGAGTCACGGTGTCATTGGCTGATGAGAGAGAGAGGCAGCAGCAGCCTCTAAGGCTGTGAATTGTCCAGGATGGTAGCCACTAGCTGGATGTTGTGATTGTTGGGTACCTGCAATAAAGTTAGTTCTAAATGAGGGATTCTTTAGGTATAAAATACATATCAGATTTCAAAAAGTTATGGAAAAGGGGACAGAAAAACATCTCAATAATTTTTATAGTGATTAGATGTGGAAATTACATTTTAGATATACTGGGTTAAATAAAGCGTATTATTAAAATTATGTTTACCTGAATTGTACAGAATAGGTAGAAGAAATTCATACTCTTGAAAAATGTTTTTCAGAAGGTAAAAGCTGGCACTGCCATAGCCAGTTAGGGTACAATCACAAAGAGATTCCACATGAAAGATGCTACAAGCTCCAAGACAGAATCACAGCTGAACATGTCTCTGAATTCCGTGAGTGTGTCTTAGAGACATGCCCAGGGGCTGGTGCTCCTGGCTGGTGAGAGCAGGTGGGAGGCCTGCCAGAGACCACGTTTGTCTCAGAACCACCTGTGTGCCCAGCAAATGGCCACATTAAGGCTCCAAGAAAAGTCTCTTCAGAGAATATGCTTATGTGAAAGACGTAGGGTGTTTTTTCTTTAATAAAGATGTGAGTACCCCACAAAAAAAAATTATGTTTACCTGTATTTATTACTTTTTCAATGTAGCTACCAGCAAAATTTTAAATTACCTATGTAGCTTACATTATATGTCTATTGGACAGTGTGCTTTCAGAGTATGAAAAAGATTAGAAATTTTGAAATTATAGTACACTGTATTAGGGAACCAAGACAAAGAACTGGTTTTATGAAAAAGATGAACTTGACTTAGAAAACTAGTTTGACTTAAGGTGTCTAATAGATACAAAAATGTAGTTCTACAAAGCAGAAATGTCTATGATGGGAATACAGAATTAGGAAAACTCTACAGAGAGAAGATAGTTGAAATTTTGAACTATCTGATAGGTAAATCCCCATCAGAATATTTAGGTTCCACTACTTAAAAGCAAGAAAAGAGGCAGCAAGTGGATTGTCTCAAAGGGTCGGAAGGGCTGGTATCCTGGCTAGAGCTCTGAAACCATTTCCCACAGAAATATGATAACTAATAGTATTATAACTTAAGAAATATTCTGGGTTGAATATATTTGAGATTGAAAACAGGGACATAAATACATTAGGAAATGCTTCCAAGGGCCCAATTCAAACAGGTAACACTCTACAGGTTTGATTTATTATATAAACAAACAAAACCCCTCCATTTATTTAGTTTCTATCATAATAAAGTGCATACATAGGTTCAGGCAGGTGAAACTTTTGTGACTGCTCCTCCAGGAGAGAAAAGAAAACTGCATTTTGCAAACTTCTTCCTCTGATAATCGGGAATCCATAGGCTGTTTCCAGCCACTGGAAAGAGTAATTGAAAAAGAGCTGATAAATATAGTTCAAGAGTATAATCCACATATCCTCATTTCTTTTTTATGTTTGCAAAAATAAGAAATTTGTAGCTATTACCACTAAAGGGGTATTTTTAGCTAAACTCTCAATTTCTTCAAAATAGAGTTAAGTGAATATGAGGAGCAACATTTCAAAGTATAACATACATTTTCCTCTCACTGAGGAGATTTAATAAAGAACTGTTTGTACTTGCAGTGCTATTACAAAGCAGATACTCAAGAAGGACAAGTTGACTATTATTCCTGTGTTCAGCAGAACTCATTTTAATGGACAAAGGCCTATGTTTTATGAAAAAGATTCCCAGCTAAAGCTGTCCCACCACCTTCCCTAATATCACAAACCTCAGCATTATAAAATTATTTTAATTTTCCCAAAATAAGATTACAAAGCTAGACACCCTGCCAAATAGGATTCTTGTTGGGAATGTTAGTACTTTTCATTTATGTTGGGAATGTTAGTACTTTTCATTTATTTGCCAAGAACCCCTGGACTCAATAGATTTGTAATGTATTAATAGTTGGAGAGAGACCACAGGTACACGAGCCATTACCATGTGAGGTGGAGAGGTAAGTGCCCTGCGTGTAAAGGTGGTTCACTAGAAGGTTTGGTCATCTGTACCTAGGAGTATATCACAGGAAGTGTCATCTATGTTGCCCTTAGAGTTTGACAGATAAACAATGAAGAAGAGATTAAAAATCCCAGTATAAGAGAAGCATAAACAAGAACCAGAGACCTGAGTAAATGAGGTACACATTTAAGAAATAGAGAATGGTCCAATTTGGCTAGAGGTTGAGGCATGTGGAGAGAAGTAGTAAGAAACTAGCAGAAAAGCAAGTTGGATCGAGACTGTGAGGGCCTTGAATGGCAGGCTGGGAAGGTTGGGTTGGCTTGGGTGAACAAGTATCAGCTGTGTGCCTTGTATAAGCAGAAGCAAACCTCAGAACCATGAGTGGATATAAGCACTCACAGTCTAGCAGCAAGGGTAGTAAGGGCAACAAGAAACAGAGGAAGTCTGAGCAGCAATGTGCTGATGACATACCTGCTTTCTGAGCAGAATACACAGGACCGTTTTGAAGAAAAGAAAATACGTGCATGTGCTCAGCCTTTAACCTATGATTCAGAGGCCACCTCTCCTGGGCAACCTGCCTAGCCTTTAAGGAAAAAAACAAATTTTTTTCACCCGTGTAGGGAAATCTGCCTTTTCCTGCATGGGTTCTGGACTAGACAGGCTGAGGAGAGCCATCTGCTTGCAGCAGAGGTCGGGGCATCAGAAGAACACTTGCTTGAGTGCGTACAATCTTCCCTTTGCTGCCTGGCTTGGCCAGGATTCCCTTGAGATGAGCAGTTAAGAGTGACATTCTATAATATTACTCACTGAATTGAGGCGGGAAAGCTTGAGAAGAAATACTCAGTCACTGAGGAAATAAAGCAGCTGCTTCACAGTAACGTGGAAAAGGAACCCGAAGGAGGGAGGAAAAAAACCAGGTGAGAAAGCAAAGAGCAGGGATGGGAGCAAGAGAAGCCAAGAATGATGCACGAAGGCTTCAGACAAGGGGAAGAGGGAGAAATAGGTCGGAACCATCACCCCTGCAACCACATCAAAGTAACTTTCGTTTACAGTGAAATTTCATTTTCAAAAGAACTTTTGGTCCATGAAAGGGGTAGAAGTGGTAACAAAGTTAATTACATCTCATAATTACTAATTAAGATTAGATAACAATGCCTTTGGCAATGTACTACCCTAATGATGGAGGACAAGCATCTGAGAAATATAATAATATATTAGCATAACCACATATGCAAAGCACATAGAACACTGCCATAGTTAACTTGTCATTGAATGATTAAATATGAATTCATAATTAGAAAATCCACACTGTAATTTATTGGCTTTTCTGACTGTTCTGGTTCATTAAAAGTTGATTACTAAACAGTGACCTCTAGTGGCCCATATTTTCCTCTTAAAGAGTCAGCACGGATTCCAAGAACCTATTTATCCTAAGTAAGGCTGTTACTTTGAAAATGTTAACATTCTTTTTCCCTACAAAGGTAAATATTTATTTTACCTATTCTTCCCTTCTTAAAATACATTCTGTCTGATAAATACAAAGTGCTAAAAAGCTCTCCTGCTTCTGCCCAACTGTCACATATTCATTAACAAATCATGACTGAGCACCTACCTGTCAGACTACGAGCGGGGTGGATGGAGTACTTTATCAATGCTTGGAAACTGACTTCATTCTCTACTACCCAATCAGAATCTAAATCAACATTAACACAAAAGTCATGCTACTAGAACACACTGCCTATACCCACATGGGACATGCTGAAAATACATTTTAATTTAAAATTCAGATATTAGTAATTTCAGATTCACTGCATACCCAATAACTTGAGGTTTTATCTTAAATAGCAACTGATTAGCAACTGTAAAGAAAAATGTAGCTCAATTCTTAAAACTTTCTTAAAGAAAAGGTTTTTAATCTCAATGCTTTTAAAGAAATCTACTTCTATAGAACATAAATGAACTTTTCCAAGCAACATCTCTCCCTTAAATTGAATACATATTTTTTAAAGTATCCATGTGCCTATAGTAGTAAGTTAAAATTACACCCAATTTACAAATATTTGGTTTTATTACTAGCTACTCACGTATACTAACCATTAAAACAAGGTTTCAGAACAGCTCACAATATGAAGAGGAGACTTTAGGCATGTCATTAAAAGAATTATACATCCCTTCATCTCCCCACATCAGCAAAGGTATGGATCCTGGTTCTCTTAAGCTTCCTTACATGGTGTGACTGAGCCGCCAATAAACTTCAGATGTAAGCAAAGGAAACATATCCACCTCCTCATGTATTATACTATTTCCACAGAGCACAGGGCTGTGAGGTGCCAGTTGTTTTCTGTGATGATTTAATATAGTAGCTGGATAATGAGTTACACCTTCTGCAAGAACCAAATCACCATTTAATGCTATTATCAACAGTTCATGACCCACCAGCAAGAAATGTCAACCTGATTAATCGAAACACTGCTGACCTCAAAAAAAAAAACCTTACTCCTCACTATCATTAAAATCTACTATTCTTTAGTATGAAAATATAAAAATGCAACCTTTAAATAAAAACAGTATTTTTAGAGAACTTGGTAGGCAAATTTTTCTAAGTGAGAGAAACTTGGTAGAATTCTGAAAGCTAGAACTGAAGATAATACTTAAATATAACATTTGTTACAACAAAGGAAACTTTTTTTGCTTCCAATTTGATTTAATGACCCACATATAAATGAAATCTGTATGTACTTATTATTTAGAAATGTTTCATGAATTTATATTTACAGAGTCTTTTAAGAAACCAGGAGGTAGGGGAGGAAAAATTCTGACCCAAAGACCAAAGGAGATAAATACGTGTATCTTGATTTACAAAACATCCGTACTTAGAACATGTGAGTTAAATTTCTACAAACTGAGTAATTTTTCATTAATATAATTATATTGCTGCATTACTCTATACCTCCATTTTTAAAATCAGATTTACTTAAGAGCTTTCTGTCCCTAGTTGTTCTGAGTTTGCCCTGGTAATAGCTTCCTAAGTAAATAACTAACCACACTAATGGTGTTTGTTCTAGTGTATCTACCAGGGCATAAAATATAGAAATTACCTAGCTAAATTCTATTTTAAGATTGTTCTACAAATAAAAACTCAACTGCCACAAGAAGAAGCTAGGTGTCTTGATCCTAATACTATCTGAATCGCAATAGTAAGAAACCGAAATAGGACTCACTGTTTCTATAGCACACTGCCATGCTATTGAGTTACAGCCCATGAAACTCCATAATGCTTATTTCCATTCTAAAACCAAATTGCACATATACTGCACATGCACATTTTCAAAATACACAGGAGTCTCTTTGAATAGCCACATTTCTATAAATTAGGATTTGGGGAAAAGAGGTAAAACCAAAATAAAATATATGTGGCTGTTTTTCCTGTGACTTTTCATGAAACAAGTGTCAAGAAAATAAATACTCCTTGCCTGATTTTAATGACAGAAATGCAATTATAGTAAGACCATAATAGACACTGCTCAATAGCAAAATCACCATCCCATGCCTCGTTAATAAATGAGAAGTGATGGAATGGGCACGTGAACCCAGGTCTTCACAGCGGCAGCGCTGAGTAAAAAGCAGCACTGGATTTCTACAGATCCACTCATTTGTGAAACTGCCACCAATGAAATCCACTTGAGAAGAACAGCTTGAGCACATGGAAATCAGAAAAATTCCAGCTCCTAGTAACTAAAAAATATCCAGGAAACTAGGATTATCCGCATAAAAATTCTAGGATAAATTTCCAGATGAGGATTTTTTAAGAACTCAGTAGAAAACTTTTGAAAGCAATTATTTTTTGGTGAACAGATTTTAGCTTCCAATTTGATCACAAAACATAGGGAAAGATGATTTCTTTGGTATGCTTTGTTGCCCTTCAGAGATTGTACTGTCATTTATACCTTCTCTTTCTAGAAAAATTCATTCATCTATTCACTCATCTATCCATTGAACACAAGCCTGCGTGCCTGCCATATGTTAGGTAGATCCTGAACAAAGCAGGATAAATCTCTGCTCTCACGGAGCTTATATTCCAGTAGAGTGGTTCTTAACCCCAACTACTAATATATATTAGGAACAACTCTTAGAGACTGTGCTTTAATTGGGGAAAGAAAGATAGCTAGGAATCAGAGCAGAAGCGGAGAAGTCCCCTGTGACAGGAAGGAAGGCAGAGTAGAGGCACATATGTGCATGCAGGTTCACAGATGTGTTGACAGAATCATATGAGTATGGAAGTTCTTTCATTTTATTTTCTCCATGAAAGTAAGAAGGAAGATCATCAGCTGATAATGGAGAAAGGTACTAAAACAGTGGTTCTCAACCTTCCTAATGCCGTGACCCTTTAATACAGTTCCTCATGTTGTGATGACCCCCATAAAATTATTTTCGTTGCTACTTCATAACTGTAATGTTGCTACTGTTATGAATCGTAATGTAAATATCTGATATGTGTTTTCCGATGGTCTTAGGCAACCCCTGTGAAAGGGTCGTTCGACCCCCAACGGGGTCACAACCCACAGGTTGAGAACCGCTGTACTAGAAGTTTAAAAACAGAAGGTATGAAATAACTGTTTAGGTGATGAAAAAGGTGAATGAACTAAAGTAATGAAGAAATGTCAAGCAGTTTTAAAGACCCACTTGAGATCAGTGATCATTAATTTTTTTTATGTTTTGCATTTGTGTACAATACACTGTCAATAATTTATTTTTTGTTTTTATTGTTAGACTTATTGGGGTGACATTGGTTAGAAAGAATTATATAGATTCCAGGTGTTCAGTTCCACAGTGCATTGTCTACTTGTTGTATAATAAGTGCACCACCCAGTGAGTTCCCTTTCCATCACCATATATTTAGCTCCTCCTCCCTCCTCTCCTACCCCTTCCCTCTTCTCCCATCTCCTCCCCATTTCCCCCCGAATAAACATTAAACTATTGATTGTGTCCATGGTTTTTTTGTTTGTTTTTCCTTTGTTGCTTTCAGTTTTATATTCCACATATGAGTGAATACAGTTTTTTATTTTTTCTGTCTGGCTTATTTCACTAAGCATCATGATCTCAAGGTCCATCCATTTTGTTGCAAATGGCAATATTTCATCTTTTCTTATAGCTGAGTAATATTCCATTGTGTATATGTACCACAGCTTCTTTATCCAGTCATCTGTCGCAGGGACCTTTGGTTGTTTCCAAGTTTTGGCCACTGTGAACAGTGCTGCGATGAACAGTGGGGTACATAAGTCTTTGCGGACTAAGGTTTTCAAATTTTTTGGGTAGATCCCCAGAAGGGGGATTGCGGGGTCATATGTAACTCCATTCCCAATTTTCTGAGGACCCTTCACACTGCCTTCCACAGCGGTTGTACCAGTTTGCACTCCCACCAGCAGTGTGCCAGAGTTCCTTTTTCTCCACATCCTCTCCAGCACTTGTTATTCCTTGTCTTGTTGATAACAGCCATTCTAACAGGTGTGAGGTGGTATCTCATTGTGGTTTTGATTTGCATTTCCCTGATAGCTAATGAGGATGAGCATTTTTTCAAGTACCTGCTGGTCAGTTGTATTTCTTCGTGGGAGAAGTGTCTGTTTAGTTTCTCTGTCCACTTTTTTATTGGGGTTTTTTTTGTTGCTAAGTCATATTAGTTCTTTATATATTTTAGATATTATGTTTATCAGACATGTTGTTTGCAAACATCTTCTCCCATTCAGTTGGCTGTTCCTTTGTTTTATTGATGGTAGTGATCGTTAATTTGAAAGTGAAACCAGATCAACATGGTCATTCATTTACTCCAACCATCTTCAGGTACCCTAGGGCAGGTGCAAGGCAAAGGAGCAGTTGGATCTGACCAGGGAGTGGGGCAAATTCAACAGAAGGAAAGAGTATCAAGGGAGCTGATTATGTTTGGAGATTGTCCAGAAAGTATCCAGCCACATAATATGAAAAAGAAACATTTATGGCTGGATTTTTTCTAGACAGCCCTCGTATAATCATGTATCATAGAATAAAATAGGTACAAAGGAAGTGAAAACAAAACTCACAGGGCTGGAGTTCCCTGGTGGTGTAGTGGCTTAAGGCTTCAGTGCTGGCGCTCTCAATGCTATGGCCTGGGTTTGATTCCCAGCCAGGGAACTACCCACATACTACCAAAAAAAAAAAAATTAAAACAAAACAAAACAAATTATAAATGGCAAAAAGAAAAAAAAAAAAAAAAAAAAAAAAACCTCACAGGGCTCCAAAAGTTTCAAGTAAGGAATTATAGTGATTCCCCACTCTTATGAACCAAAACTTCTGGCTTGGTCACAGTGTTATACTAATTCACTTCCATTTACTGAATGATTATGATGTTATATATATGTTATTTTTATTTAATTGAACACTAGGGAATGAGTCTTTAAGTCCCAGAGATCTTGAAATCTATGAATCATAACCTGGACTTTTCCAACCGCAGAATCCACCATCCATCTCGTCTCCCAGAGTGAGGAGCTGGCCTAGCTCATCCTCGTGTCCACCTGGTGGTTTTCATTTCTCTTTCATCAGAGGCAGCACAGTATATATGGGTAAAAAGCAGAGACCCCAGAGTCAGCCAGACTTACACTTGAATTCACTCCTCCTCCACAAGTGACTAGGACATATTTCTTAACCTCTTTGTTCAACCATTTCTACATCAGTAAAATGTATTTACCTCACAGGGTTGTTTTGAGGATTAAATGAGATAATGTAAAGCATCCAGCTACTTTACAAAGGAACCTGGCTGAGGACTTACTGCATAATTGCAGCTCATTAAATATTAGTTTCCCTTACCTATCCTTACTAAAAGGCATGTGTATGATACTATTTAATTTTTGTATTACAGCTATTATCCCACAAAACTTTTTCACCAAAGATGATATTCATATGATATACTCTTGTTTTCAAAGGATCCTTACTTAGACTTCAAGGGAAGCTTTACTAGCCACGAAATGTCACAAATACACTGCTAGTATTCAGAATCTTAGAGCTGAGAGATGTTAAAGAGAAGTAAATAAAGTTGACCCTTAAATAACACAGGGGTTAGGGTTGCCAGCCCCCTCCAACCCGTACAACTGAAAATCTGCATGTAACTTTTGATTTCCCCAAAACTTAACTATTAATGCCTACTGTTAACCAAAAGCCTTACTGAGAACATAAGCAGTCAGCTAACACATATTTTGTATATGTATTATATACTGTTTTCTTTTTTTCTTTCTTTTTTTTTTTTTTTTTAATGTGGGTAGTTCCCTGGCTGGAATCGAACCCAGGCCACAGCGTTGACACCACCAAAGCCTAGCCACTACACCACCAGGAACTCCTATGCTGTTTTCTTACAGTAAAGTAAGTTAAAGAAAAGAAAGAAAATCATAAGGAAAATATGGCAGAAGGCAAAAAAAATGTATACACATTTTAAGGAAGGGAAAAAACTGTCTTAAAATTGTAAGACTCAATGCATACCAATAACAAAATATGAATACAAGTCACAGCTGACTTCAGCAATTACAAAAGGTGCTCAAAGTGGTTACCATCAGTATTTATGTAATACACAGATAACATCACTTAAAATGTATATATATTTCTTTGGCACTCCCGTATATTTATAGTACTGTACTATATTTATCAATATTGTTAAGTTTACATCGTCTGTTTACAAGATAAATCATGTCAGTACCTGTATCAATACTGTCTTATAATATAAAACATTGTATATGTTATACATATGTTATATGTATTACTAACAATGGACATCAAAAATGAAATGCTAATGTGACAAATATTCATTTACAGGTGTAACAATTCATGCATTGATAGTGAAGTAGAAGCTGTATGATTGTTTTATGGTGGCCTAGTGTAATCAATATGATGATTGCTTCTCAGTAGTAAGGTAATCTCCAA
This sequence comes from Lyroderma lyra, assembly GCA_004026885.1. Lineage (NCBI taxonomy): Eukaryota > Metazoa > Chordata > Mammalia > Chiroptera > Megadermatidae > Lyroderma > Lyroderma lyra. The sequence continues at coordinate 40,376 of PVJL010006491.1, forward strand.
AATATTTTCCAATATATTTACTGAAAAAAATCTGCATTTAAGTGGGCCCACGCAGTTCAAACCTATGTTGCTCAAGGGTCAAGTGTATACTGAACAACTATTATATGCCAGGTATATTATCTCACTTAATTCTTTCACTAAGCCTGAGAGGTAGCTAGGCTATTGTCCTGATTTTTTTAAATGCAAAAAATATATTTATCAGGTTAGGTAAACTTGGCCAATCAGAAAATCAGAAAAGAACAAGCTGTCTCACCAAAATCAGGAGGAAACAGTATCTGCTGATGCAACCTAATACTCTTACAACTTCTTCCTTTTCTTCTTATGACTTTTTAAAACTGCTTAATATCTTAGTGGTACAGAATACATTTGTAATAAACATTACATATAATTACATTTTTTTTACAAAAATGGAATCACAGTGTATCATTTTATAACATGCTTTTCCTAGGAAAATACTGAAAATATTTTCATATCAAATATTTTAATTCATATTATATAATTTAATTCCTAATTATTAAATCCTTCCTACTGGAAATTGGTTTATTTCCAAGTCATTATTTTAAATCAGTTTCTCAAAAAGATTCTTCAATCTTTTGGTTTCAAATATTTATAGTCAATAATATTGTAAGAACTATGTGTCATGTCAGATGGGTACTAGCCTCTCAGGGGGATCAGTTTATAAGTTATATAAATGTCTAATCACTATGTTTACTATAACTATTAATAATACAATATTGTATCTCAACTGTAATAGAAAAAATTTTTTAAATATACATATTATTGAGCACTGCTTAGACATCAATATTTACTATATTAGAAATTAAAACAGAAATTTTTTAAATGCTCATTTAATTCACTTAAAAATAATAACTCACTACATGTTAACATATTTTTATGAAAAATAATAAGACTTTCCAAAACAAACAAACAAAATTACTGAGAAGGGTCCCACTGTTTTACAATTTTGCAAATCTCTTTCATTCTGGCTTAACAGAAAGCAGTTGAATTTTCTTACCAAATTGAATGCAGAAGCATATATACATATGTTGTTTTGATTGAAGTATATAAAGAAAAGCTGGTCTCATATAGATACATAGTTGGAAAAGGGAGGAGTATTTTAATAACCTTTTCAGATCATTTGGATATCCTTCTTTGATATTAAACCAGTATCAACAGGCTAGTTGCAATGTGGATATCTAAATTTGATATCAATGAACTTTTTTTCAGTCTGTTACATTAAAATCTGTCTATTTTGCTTTTTATGTGTTTGTTTGTTTGTTACACTTTGCATCTTTTACCCAGACATCATTCCGCAACATCACACAAATTCCCAATGTACAGTATTATAATACTGTACATTCTTTAATAGAACCGCAAATCTCACAAAAGTCTTTAGTATTAGGATGCTGTCAGGCTCATAAAATCAGACACAAGTTTTCAAAATTTCTAATTTTTGCTTGAAATACCCAATTTTATCACTGGCAACAAATACTGTAAGCTCTTTCTTGAAGTAATGGGCTTAACTTGTTCTTTTTCTATAAAATTTTTGTCAGTTGTTTTTATTTTTATTTTTATTTTTATTTTATTTTTTATTTTTTTTTTCTTTTTGGTATGTGGGTAGTTCCCTGGCTGGGAATCGAACCCCGGCCGCAGCGCTGACAGCGCCAGCGCTGAAGCCTTAAGCCACTACACCATCAGGGAACTCCCTTTGTCAGTTGTTTTTAAAATAAAAATAGTATTCCACAAAAAAGCAGATAGTTCAGCTGGCAACTCGATCACAGAAGTATTAATACTTTATTTACCTCAAGACAACCACAGTACCTACTGGAGCAGAAGTGTTTTAGGCATACTTTCCATTTCGTCACAAATATTAAAAAGCACATGTACATAAAGGTCAATAAAATTAATAGTTTTTATTGCTTCACCAAAGATAATCTTAAGTGAAACCACATGTGTGTGGCAGCTAAGAACACAATGCCACTGTTTTGATTCATGCTGAGGGCCAGGAGTTTCACCCATTAATACCTCTGTACTGTGAGTAATATTAGTATTATTAGGAAAATCATTTTTATTACCTCATGGCCCCCCATGGGTCCATGATAGCACACTGAGAACCAGTATTCCTAACAATGCTAAAAGTAATTCTAATAGCTAAATCTTTAAATGCATTTCTAATTTGGAGCGATGAAGTCTTAGAAGTAGAATTACTAGATAGGGTGTGGGTGTGGGGGTGTGTGTGTGTGTGTGTGTGTGTGTGTGTATTTAAGCTTTTGGTACACAAATAACACAAATTGTTCTCTGAATTGGTTGAAGTTACTTATATGCCCAATAGTCTATGAAGCTATATATTTCCCTTTGTTCAGAATAGTCACTTATCTTTCTCAAATTAAAGGTTAAAAATCTAGCTCTTTGGACTCTTCTTACTGCCATAAAGTTCAATTGCTCCAGCATGAATTGTTTTGTTTCAGTAGAATGCAGTTGTACCAAAAGTAAGTGAATTTGGGACTTCTAACAGCAAGCTTCTCATTTTACTAAAAAATGCTTCTAAGTAGAGTTTTCCTGCCCTTAAAAAAAAGTTGTATAGTCTAGTTACATAATTTTTTAGAATGGACACACTAGAAGATGGCAAAGTTCTCCATCTAAAAACACAGATGTAAATGTCATTAATAGTGAACACAAAACTGGCCTCCATCCATGTTTCTTCTAACCTGAGAAGACGGGTGGCTGTATGACTCCTCCACCTACCTGCAGCCCACCTGGACGAGGAGTGCAGGACACCTCAACACACACACAATGGCTTCGCACCAGTTCTCTCATTTTTCTCTGTAACATGTTGTTTTTCTCCTATGAGCAATAAATCTAAGATAAATTATTAAATAACACCCATTTCCCAAAAAACAAATACGCCCTTGTTGCAAATATGCAAAAACAGAAGGAAAACATGAAAAGCAATATTCTTTTATATCTTGACTTCCAGTCAACACGGGCTCTCAGAAAATTGGCCAACCTGGTCTCAAGTTTTTAAGAATACAACATAATCCATAATGACTGTAGTCTAGAGCAAATGTGTATTTAAAAAAAGGCCTGTCCTCTTTGAAAAGGAGGGAAATCACTCCAGGCGGTGTCAGCTTCGTGGTTGCAATGGGGACCACCTCCACTTCCCTGGGACACTTTCTTCAGCTTAACAACCCTCACCGGTGACTTGTGACATTCTCCTGCTGGTCCCTGCAGGTCCTGTACCCTGACAGGCCATTATGAAAAGACTCTCTTTCAGGGCCACGGGCTGTCAGAAGCCACCAGCTGGCCTGCCACAGCCCTGCAGTCGCCAGGGTCCAGCTGCCAGTCTGGGTGGTGCTGTCCATGCTGAGCAACGTGCCACCCAGCTGCTGCGTGGTCACGTCCATCTGGAGCTCACTAGCTAGACAAATCTCTATGCCTGTCAGATCCCTTCAGCAAGCCTTGTTATGCAAATTCAATTACTCAAGTGTGCCCTATTACTGCTGGCTAACTGCTCCTAGAACCAATCTCACACTGACAGTCAGTTCACATTTTTTGCTCACCAAAAAGTACCTCATTTATTCTTGCTTTGCTATTCCCTTGTATCATTAAAGCTGAACAGCCAAAGTCCAAGGTATTCTAACCTCTCTGCAGTGGGCTACTGTTCTCCACAAAGAGCTCAGAGGAAAATTAATTACAAAAGAAAACCCCATCAAACATGAAGTGGTGTTAAAGTGGCAGCCTCCCTACACTTGACAGAGATGGCTTTACTACCAGAAATACAAAATTTAAAGCTTAATGACTGAAAGGAAAATCTGGTATAACAAGTTACTGGACAAAAAAAAAGAATTATTACAGAAAATGTCATAGTAGTGCTTTTACTAATACCTACTTTTAAATAAAAGAAAGAAGTGACAAGAAATTTCATCTGATAAAGTTCATGTTGATGGCTCATTGCCTGGTCTACATTCCCGACACCCTTGTATCCCCCTCCCCAGCCCTGTGCCCCCACACAGTTTTCTCCCTCCTCTGCAAGCACCCTCTTCACCCCCCACCCCCACAATTAAGTTTCTTTCTGTTTTAATCACTCATTTTAACCAACCAATTAATTTGAAGATGATGTGGGACATGAGTGTTCAAAGGTATTTATTTCTAACCCTTTCAAAAGACAACTGAGAGAAAGATTCCACCAGGCTAATGCTATAACACAAAGCTTCTCACCCAATTAACAGTGTTTTAAAATTAGACATTTTAAACAACTGAGAGGGTCAGAGAAAAAGATGAGTGTGGCACTAGCTGTCCTTCCCAAGTAGCCATTTCTATGATCTGAGTGTAGCCATTTAGGACGGAAAGGGTCTAAGTAAATATTGGTTTATGAATCATGCCATGACACAAAACCAACACAGATTTAGCCAGAACAGGTACTACAGACTGACAGAATACATGGACCCCAGTCCCCAAGGAATGTTTCTAGCACAGGAATGTTTAGGATCTTTACTCTGCAAATAACAATTCACTGCTAACTGCAAAACTGAAAGAATGAAAAGACAGCTGGCCAGGCACAAGACAAATCTCAACCTGTAAGATGGGGGTGGGGGGCAGTCACTGGTTTGTTAGGTTTGCTTTATTTTCTAACTGAAACTGGAAATCAGTAAGGAAATGAGGTCTAGGACAAATATAAGGCATAAGCTTTTAGTGAGTCAAAATATATGTAACATTTTTAGTGTCAGTATGTAAAGTATTTTTATATCAGCATATATAGTATTTTAAATTTGTCAAAATAATAGTATTTTTAAATATACCACAAAATTATCTTCTTACCTAAGATGATTTACTAATTCATAATAAGTATGTAATTTTGCTTCTAGAAATTACTAGCATTTCCTATATTATATCTGAGGAATTAACACTTTAAAAGCATAAGATGTTCTATTTCCTGTTTTGACTGTTTTACCCTATTCTTGATCAAATTGGGAAAAGCACAGTGCCTGTATGCTTTTAGATCCCTATAGGCTTCTTAAACCCTAAAATCAAATTGTTTAAGAATTGTTTCTCAAATGCTTTATTTTTAATGATTTTAAAAACAAATTATCTTTAAACTTTTGAGGGACCAAAGTTAAAAAAATATTTATACAAGTTGAAATTAAAATAGTAAGTAAATTATTTCACTCAAGTACGTGAAAGTATAAATATATTATATACACAAATTAGGATCCATTTGTATTTGTAAGAGCACATAGCTATCCCACAGTAATGATGTTTTTCAAAATGTGGGAATGGCAAATATCAGGAAATGAGGTAATACTGAAAATGCGTATTTTTATCTAATGAAATATTTTTATCAGCGTGTTATATTTCTATTTATAAATTCAAATTAACAAAAAAGGGTAAGTAATGTACACTTTTCTTACATCTAGAAATTATAAAAATGCTTATACCTTCATTAAGAGAAACTTAAGATTCACTGTAGTTGTTTTGATTTTTATGGTGGTGATGGGGTTCAGAACACACTATTCCAAAATACAGCACCTGCACACATTGAGTATCTTAACCTGAAGGAATCTGAGAAACACCAGATGCAGTATAGGGATTCTCTGACCTTCCCCTTGTCCCGTGAAGCAGGTCATGAGATCCTCATATGAGAGGTGTCCTCCTTATACTCAAGAGGAAAGGAGCACCCTTATCTCCAAAGACAGGCGCTCTGAGAGGAACCCACCCAACAGGCCTCACTGAATCTCCTATGGTTTACTACCTTAGGGCACACACCCTCTGTCCTATCACATTTTCCCAGCACCTTCCATACTTCATCAAACTTAGTATAAAAACACTCAGGTTTAACCATTTCTTTGGGTTTTCCTTCTTTATGAAGGCTCCTTGTTACATAAAACCAGTATTAAAATAAATGTGTGTCCTTTCTCTTGTTAACCTGTCTCTTACTGGTCTCATTTACAGGGCTCCAGCTGGAAAACCTAGGAGGGGAGAAGGACAAAGGTTTCTTTTTCTCCCCTACATTGGATAAAACCTTTCCCCTCAAATCTTTACATACCAGTGGAAAATCAATAACCAGTGTTCATCCTTAAACTATTCTTCTAGGTTCTCAAATTCTTATCAACTAAACGAGAACTTCACTCTCTTCTCCTTAATAATTCCAAGAGTTAGTAATATGAATAACTAACACTATTGAGCTCATACTATGGATCAGTAAAGACCTCTCTCTAAAGACAACCTTCAGGTAGGCATTATTGTGTCTATTTACAAATGAGGAAACTGAGGCACCAAGATATTAAATAACTTACTCAAGACTATATGGCCAGTATGCAGCAGAGAAACTAACTCTGACTCCAGTGCCTCCAATTTATTGCAGAAACTTAGAGAACACTAGAAATCCACCACTTGGTCTAAGACAATCACCAGGTTGTAAATGCAGTCTGGGAAAATACTCCACTGAACAGAAATTAAACTGAAGACACTTCTGTTTTCTGCCTCATTTTGTCTACAGCAGGGACTCTATGGTTCACTCTGAAAATGTGTGAACTTGCCCAAGTGTACCCTAAACTTGAGTCCTGAATACAAACCCCGTAATTTGGGGTTTTCCATCACACGGCACCGTCTCTTGTCCAAGCGCTAAAAAGTCCTGTTTTGCAAAGTGGAGTCTCATTTGGGTTACAACATCTTCCATGTAAACAGCAATGTACAGTAGACTCTCCGTTAACGGGAACTCAAGTAACTGGCAAAAATATGGAAGAAATAATATTACATTTATCCTGCATGCCAGTTAACAGAGAGTCTACTGTATATCTTTCCACTCGGATTGCATTAGAACATCCTGGAAAAGTCAATCCTGAAATTAGGGTTTTGGTAAGAAAAAAAACGAAAGATAGAAATCTCGTTATTTGATTTTCACAAAAAGCAAAGGCCTTAAAAACAACCTTACAGACAGGACTACACGTTTGCTCACTCAAGGAGTTTCAGTGGTTATGTTTTTACGGACCAGTAAGCATTTTCATCTTATACATTATTTCATTTAAGCCTTGAAATAATTAACACAGATAGACTCAGTATCCATACTCTCACCACTTTTATTTACACCCAGAAAAGCAGAGGCTCAGAGAAGTCAAATAATTTACCCAAAACCACACAACAAGTAGAGGAAAACAATGGAACTCAACTCTGGTCTTCAGATTCCTAACATAAGCACTCTCTTCAGTATACCCAACGTGCTTTCATCCTGTAACTACTCTGTTGTCCCACTATTTAATCACAATTTCCTTCCTTTGCAAATCTATCCACTTTACAAAGCAAAAATACTGGTCCCCAAATTTCTAAGTCATCTGAATAGTTTCTTCATGATTCTTTCAGAAGCATAAGGCACAAATATAAAGGTTTCCCACTGACTAAAGTCAGCCAAAAACAAGCACTGTACTGGTTCGCAGATTTTAAAAGGAACATCTGCTATTACTTAACTACCACCTTTCTGATCCCTTTAGACTCTAAAGTTTAGAGCTTTACTTCTATCTATATACCTCCGTTGTATTGCATTCTGAAAGTATCTGTTAATTCCTTCCTAGTCCTAGATAATAAAGATCTTACTTACTTCTGTAAACTACAACTATCACTTTCTTCAAAGTCTGGTCATAATACTCACACGTGGAATTAGGAAAGCACTTTCTTATCACATTTAAAAGATATTAATATTACCATGAATGGTTCACTGAAATTACATTTCCAGCCTTTCAGTGAATCACGCTCTGCTAGTTTCAATCCTTGAATATCTCCCTCAAAGAACGAAGATACGGTTAACAGGAGAAAAAAATAGCCCAGGAAAAGTGCCTAATACTGCAACAGAACCACCTTAGTTTTTCTTTTTAAGGGTCTTAAATAACACAATCATATTTTGGTACCAAATGGTTTCATTTAAGCCTTAAGTTTTTAATTTCAAACTTAGCTTTCAGCTTTCCTAAGCAAAGGTACTAGATAAATTCAGTTATTTAGTACAATCAAAATTATTGTTTAAAAATTCTCCACAAACCTCAAGTCCCTGCCTGGAAGTACATTCTAAGTTTGGTAAGGCCCTGAGCCCCCTCAGCTCACTTCTGTGTCACAGAGCCCACTGCAAGTTCTGAGTGCCTCCAGGGAACCACAAAGGCACTCTCATTATTTAGTTTTATTTTCTGCAAGTACTTACACATGACACAATGCAAGGCATTTACAAAGATGCTATATTTTAGAAGCATAACTAAATCTGCATTTTGAAACTCGGTCTAACAACTTACTTGTTGGCCTAGGTGAAAAGACCGTTTTTAAATGGAGTTGCAGGCTCCTCAAAACTAAATATATTGCTAACTTAATTTCTCATGCTACCGTTTTGTACCGTCCAATCAATATAACTGTTTTTCTGAATATAATGGTTCTGCAAGGAAGTTTATGGTGAGTATCTTGCCAATCTGGCCCATCTCAGCTCTTGCCACTTCCCTCTCCATTTACAACCAGAAACATCAAAATCCAGAAATAGCGAACTGCCATAATTCAGCAAAAACATCATGCTATTTCATGTTTCTGTGTCCTTGCACATGCTATTATATGCCCTTTGCCTGAAACAGGGCTCCCCATCTTCCCCTCACAAATTTCTATTTATCTTTTAAAATGTAATTTAGACCTCACCTATTCCAAAAGGCCAGCCATGAGATACCCCCAAATGGATCAATAATTTCATTGTGCATGTTCTATATGTTACGTAAAACAATGTGTTGTTTTATGAAAATGCATCTGTTTCATCTAATGCATTATGATGACCTTGAGTTCCCATTCATCCTTTCCCCAGCACAGGAGTTGCTCAACTGTTGGCTGGATGAAAAAAAAAAAAAGATAAGATTTTTCAGGCCAGGAAACAAAAAAGAAAAGCTGAGAAGAAATCAGGGACAAAGATAAAAACAATAAAACAAACTACTGGGGCCCACTTAGATATTTTTTATCCCAAAAGCTGTGCGTCTGCCTGGCTCTAGCTATCCTGTGACTTACTCTTAGTGAATTTCATAAGCTGACTTCTTGTATTGCCTAAATCTCTGGTACTTTTAGGAAAATAACCAAACACACAATCCTGTTACTGCTTCTGTCAACTCCACAACCATGACTTGACCTCGAGCTACCATCCTCACGTGCCTGCCCACTGCACTGGCCTCCCAATCAAATCTCCCAGCTCTTACCCTTCCTGCCTCTAAAACGACTTCCACTCTACAGCTACTGTGATCTGTTAGAAATCCAAATTCGGTCATGCCGCCTCCCTGCTTGACACTTTCTATGGCTCCCCACTGTCCTGGGTCTTGATAGTACAGCCTATCCTGTCTCTCTCTTCGGCCTCATCCAACACCACACACACTGCCTTTCAAATAGGCCGTCCTTCTGTCTTTCCCCTGCGCCCACCTAATTCCCTTCTTGAAGGTCGCAGATCAATGGTTACTTTTGCCAACAAGACTTTCCTGACCTCCAAGAAAACCCCGCTACTTACACTCTCCTATAGCAATGCATCCCCACTGCATCAAAGCAATAAAAATACTGTACAGCTTTTCATGGTTGTAAGATCAGTGTCTCCCCACAACTAGGTCTAAGTTCAATTGGGGCACAGCCTGAGTCAATTCCAATTGCTCATTTTCCAGTGTCTGACCCATACAAGAAACAAGAAATACTTGGTGAGGAAATGAATAATGAAAGCACACATTAAAATAACAGGATACCTTCTCAACATAATTTTTTTTAATCTCCCTCAAACCAAAAGCAACCATTGTGTTTATGATCAAATCCATAAAAGCATTCTCCTTAATGTCAGGAACATGACAAGGGCACCTGTTATCACTACTATTATTCAAAATCATTCTGGAAGTATTATCAATAAATGTAATTAGTTAAGAAGGAAATGAGAGATCTAAAATTTAGAAGAGGCGAAATTATCATTTTTAAAACCAGAAAACCCAAGAGAACCACTGAAACACTATTAGAAACAATTTCAGAATTTAAAAACTAAGTACAGTTCAAATTTATAAAAATCAATACTTCTCATATTTATAAACAAAAAAAATCTAGATCTCCACCATAATTCCAAATAAATCAAAGATTTAAATTTTTAAAAATGAAATCATTAAATAACTAAAAGAAAAATGTGTAATTATTTTTTTAATTTTATAATCTTGGAGAGGGCAAAGCCCTTTCAAACAGGACATAAAAGTCAGAAACTGTAAAAAGAATGAGAGAAATTTAACTACATAAAAATTCAAAACCGTATCTCAAAAAGTACTAGAAACAAAATGAATAAAGCACAAACTGGCAGAAAATATTTGCAATAAATATATTCCTCCATACATATTCACATTCATTAAACTACAACCTCCCTAAGTGCAGAAATGTGTGTGTGGGGTGCGTGTGTTTTCTCTTTTGACGTATTCCCAGGCCTAGGCTAGTACTCAGTATAGGGTAGACAGTCAATAAATATTTGTTGAATAAATGAAAGAGCACTTAACACTCACACATATCAATTAGAAAAGGTCAATGACTTAGCACACTCTAAGTACTCAACAAATAGCTGCTGAATGAATGAATCCAATAAAAATATGACCAAAGGACAGGAAGAAGCAATCACTGGAAAACAGGGAATACCAATAAATGGCCAATAAACATCCTTAAAATTCTCAAATGAACTCAATTGAAAAAAAAAGGAAAAGGAAGAAAATCAAAACCACATTATGACATTTTAAAACTATCAGACTAGAAAAGAAATATAAAGATAGTGTTGACAAGTGTGTGAATACATACTTTCATACTCTCTTGATGGAAATAGTAACTTCAGTAAAAAATTGGCAACATCAACCAAAATTTAAAATACACAATTTTTTTAAATATACAAAATTTTTACCCAGCAATTCCAGTAATATTTTTAAAATATTAAGATGCAGTCTGACTACAATACACAGAAGCACTAAGAAGGTAGATGGGGAGTCTTCATTTCATTAAAAAATTGAAGGAAAATAAGCAAAAAACATAAAAAATAAAGGGAGAAATAAAAGTACACAGAGAAAGACTTTAAAAACAAAGAGAAGTCGTGAGGAAACCTGATGGCCCTACGAGTCCATATTTATGATGCATGTCCTTACTTCCAAAAAGGATTCTGAGATGGTTCGTACGATGACACAAACACATCCTGTAACCACTAGGAGGAAGGAAAGCCGGTCTCATGCTCACCATTGTTTTCCCAGTGCCTAGCAGATAGACAGTGAGGACTAAATAAATGTGTTAAGCTAAAGCTATGAAAATGGAAACCATGTAAAAACAGGGAAGGCTGGGGAAAATGATTATTACTGGGTGCCAAAATGTAGCTCTGAGTTTCCTAACAGCCCCAGTAAAAAGAAAAACATAATGTTGAGAGTGAAGAATCTTCCAGCTGGTATACAGGCCACATCACTGGGGAGGTATTGCAGAGTCACCCCAACCAGACTCATTTGCATCCTACATGTCACAGGCTATAACTACAGTCACTTCAGACACCACCAAGACAACCTAGTATTCTGTGGGGGGTTCTCCACTTACCCAACACCAGTAAAAAGAGGAGCCGGAGCCTGTGGACACTCCTGCTACCCTTCATTATGTTGCCCCTAACTGTTAAAGTTAGGAATACATAAAAGCTAGACCAGGAAAGACAAAGGAGCTAGAAGAGGAAGTGTCAGATCCAAAAACAAGTCGATCTTCAATTACCTATGTTAACCCTACCAGACCGCTGTGCCGCTTTTTCGGTAATCTCCGACTCTGTCGCTATACCGCTGTACCTAAGTTCCATCTTATTCTAACCACTTGTTTGCATGTAACTAACATTTTTCTATATCATGTTGGTTTTTTTTCTTTAATGCTCAGGAGCCCAGGTATAGGGGAAAGTTAGGTTCAGGGCCTCAGGTCTGGTAGGGTTAATGTAAGAAGTATGAATGCCAATAACTGAAATGGGAGGATAACAAAAATGTGTAAGTCTCACCACAAGTTCAGTTCTGGCTACAACTTTACTCCTAGTTATGTCCAATGATCTAGAGTGGGACTCATTCAAGGAAAAGAAAAAATTCCATCTCTGATTGCCAAGTAATTTGGTTAGAACCTCCTGTTTTTACTAACAAGTCCATTTGTCAGGAGGATTCAATCAATCAAACATTTACTTCAATACAGTAGCTAAGTGTAGCTAACATCTTTCAACTCCAGTGTAGATAAACCACAAATTGGCATAAAAGCTATCGGAAGCACAAAATTATCTAAAAATACCACTAGTCAAATTAATCAAAATTAAAAGAAAGGTATGGCCAAAGGAGGAAATCCTCTTAGAATATTAGAAATATGCCCAAAGAAGTCTTTTTACAATAAAACTAAAGATACACTATATTAGACTTCAACATGACGCCCCTTGAATAAGCTCTGTGAGCACAGGAGAATGCGTAATTTCTTTACTTCCATTCTTCTTTTACAAAATCGGAGCAATTCTTCATTGTGCAGACATCTCAGCCTATATGCTGAGGAAAAAGTTTTCACTATTCCTACCATTAAAATTATTTCAGACAAAACTGATCATCATTTCTGGATTTTAGTCCTAAAACTTCTTTAAAGAAAAGAGGAAAGGAACACACGCATCAGTGAAAAGTATACAATATTATTGTTGATCTGCTGATGCGCTTGTCAGTGCAACAGAGTGAATGCTATGATTCCATTTTCTTCGGGACACTGAAAGAAACAGTAATCTTTCCAGATCAAACTTCCACAAGCAGTTTTAGTACAACATTTATCATACCTAGCAAAACCACCAGAGGACAACTCCATCTGCTACAACAAAACAGAGAAAGATAAAGGTCTCCAAACACTTAATAGCACTTTCCAAAAAAAGGGCCATAAACCTAACACCACTGAAAGAGAAATGCAATCTGCACTTTGCAGACCAAGGCAGGAATTGCTTCAATTCTATCTTTTTCCCTCTTCCTCACCATAAATACTGCCCACCCCAAGCTGCGATGTACAGATCTGCATCCCAAGACTCTTAGGAGATTAGGAACCCGCGAGCACCAACAAAGACAGGAAACAAGGCCTTCTTTCCCACACAGGCTTTATCTCTACTTCATATCAATAATTACATACCGAGTGCGCACTGAAAAAAAAAAAAAGCAAAAAGTATGACCACTCAGAAGCATACCCAGGAGACAGCGGGTACAACTCAAAGCAGACATGCAATAACACAATCATCCCTTCAAAGAAAAGTTAGGTGCAGAAAACCTTAAGAGAACATGAAAATGATCCCATTCATCCATTTTAGATCATTACTAGTCTATCAAATCTGTGGTTTGAAATCCAGAGAAAAAACTTTATTAAATGCCTTCCTTGGGTCCATTGTAAAGAGTATTAAAAGGGGACTTCAAGGAATTTCAGTAGAAAACACAGAAGGAAAGCAAATGCAACTGATCCATTCTTTTATCCTAAACTTTATTTTAAATCCTTTCCATTTAATTTTTACTAGTTTTAAAATTATGATTAAAATTAAGCACAAGAAAGTAATGCAAATAAAATTAAATAGTAATTTCTCAAAAAAAAAATGGGGCTTTTTAAAAGGAAAGGTTTCCCCCCAAAAAACAAAACTCTCTGCACGAAAATTTGTAAGCAGATGTCTGTTGGTCTCCTCTTTGCAATGGTGTACACTGTGGTATCACCTTATAAAAAATTCAAAACCACTTAAAATTCAGACATAAGTAAAAGATGATATACCTATATCACCTTCATTTTTATTGCCAATGGGAAAATAAACCAGAGTTTAAGTTACTATGGAATGTGGAGGAAACAGAGAAAAAAATAACCACTCAGAGATGCTGAAATTCTGCTCTGGCAGGATGGGGAGAAGAGTGGGGTGAGGATGCACAACCACCCAAAGCACACCGAGGATCTCGATGGACATAAGTGGGAAAGAGGAAACGGCCAGAATGTTAAACCACAAGCAGCTCAGTTCCCCGAAACTCATTCCCCAGCCGTGACCCCCACATCCACATGACATACTACAAATTAAAATAAAAGTCAACAAGTCCTTATTTTGGAATTTATCTGGAGTTTATTTTGATGTTCAACTGTATTGTAAACATACTTTAATAAGGGGTACTCAGCATGGACCTCAAAATTACCACTCTAAAACTGGGGTTTTTTTCCTATTTTAATTTTACATCCTCATATAGTTGATAACACATACAATTTCCCTGGTTCTCTCCTTTAAACAACAAAAACAGAACGGGTAGTCTTCTGTAGGTTCCTTCTTTTTCTTCGCCCTCCCTACTACACTTTTCCCACATTACCTTTCCTTCATGAAAACAGTTACATGTTCACATTAGCATACTTCCAAAACATCACAGTTCACTCTTTTAAAGTCACAACCTCAATCTTCAAAAAGCACATCACCTCTTAAAACTGATGTATTGTAGATAAAGATCAAAAATTGCTCATTTTTTTCTGATGAAGAATCTCATTATCATAGGCCACTTTGGCTGGAAAAGATAACATCACTGAAGTCAGGCAATGCTAAACTTAACCTTCATCCTGCCATAATCAGATGACCCACTAAAGGTCCCTCCCAATACAATCAACAACAGGAAAAGAAAGGACAAAACCATACAAAAACAAGATTTGGCCAAACTCCAGTTTTTATCGCCGTCCAGTTGGACAATTCTCTGACCACCAATAATCATTATTCCTTTGGAACTTTAACCCAAGTAAGGGTCAGGGTCAGAATATCTTAAAAGTTTCTTTTTTCCAGAAATTTCTTGCCAATATTCTCTGCTCTGCCTTTTTTTAACCCTTTCCTTTCACAATAATTTATCTAATAAGCATTTCTGGAAACAATTTGGTATATAACATGGTGGAAATCTTTAGAATAAGGAAAACAAATGAAAGAAGCTTCACATAGACTTCCAAAATAACCTGAGAACCGGCACCAGGCCCTCTGCAGTGCTCTGAGCTACAAGCATACTAGCTTGGTTTTTTTCCCTGTTGAACACACCACTAGGAGGGGAAAGCAGGGCCTCCTTTTTACTCCTCTAAACTGATGCCCATCAGGTTTGGTGCTGAAAATATATGAGAATTAAACCACATGTATCAGACTATTAAACACTTGAAATTCTCACTCTTAGAAAATGCAAAACAGGAGGATGGGGCAAGGTTCAGTTTGTTTTCAACATATACACAAGCACTTCAACATACTTGATCTTTTTTGGGGGGCGGTTGCGGCAGGAGGGGGGTAGTTCCCTGGCTGGGAATCGAACCCAGGCTGCGGCGTTGAGAGCACCAAAGCCTAGCCACTACACCACCAGGGAACTCCTCAACATGCTTGATAATCCTTACAAAATTCAGAGAAAAAATTGGCAAAGCAAAATGTCATAAACATTTTCTTATAGCCTTCAATGAACCTATGTTTTATAGTTAAGCTATGAGGAGTAATGGATATTTTTGTTAATTTTATTTTGTTTTTTTTTTTTTTTACCATAATCTAAAATAGGTATAGAAAGTATCTTTCACAGAGTTATCTTAAGGTTAAACTATTAAAACACACACACACACACACACACACACACACACACTACTCTCAAAGGTCTTCTGTTAAAAATTATTGAGAAAGGTCTTTCTTTTAGTAATATGACTGAAGAATTGTGTGTATTGAGAGGGGTTAAAAAGATGAAAATCATCAGTTCCCAATACATTATAATTCTTTCAGTAAAACATAAAATAATAGCTATAATGTCCACTTAGCCCTAATACTATATGTTATTATTATTACTGAGCAATAAGCTTTGATACACCATTAGGGGTTAAGTCTCAATCTTGAATACCAGAAACATACTTTAAAAAGTAAACATGCACACTGAACTCTCGCTGATATTTTATAAAGGCCAATTTTTGGTATTTAAAAGTTCTAGAGGTATATTTAACTGAATAATTTACTTGGAAAACAAAAATTTTAAAACCTAAGTTAGCAGAGAAAAGTGTGAAACTGTCCTATGGACTCATACTCTGACTACATAGATAAATATGATATCCTTTGGCTCTTAACACTCAACTTCTAAGAGACCTTCAAGGAAGTTATTTTAGGTTGAAAACTTCTGGTTTTCACTTCTGGTCCCACAATTTCTTGGCCCTTTTATTCCTGTAGTTGACTAGATTCAAGCATATATAATAAAACCAAAAACAAATGCTTTAAATTACCAAAGGGGACTCTTTTAGTCAGCTAGTAATTTTTTGTATATTTGGATTTAGGGGCAGTGGTGTCAATGGAGCATGAAAAAGTATTTCCGCTGATTTCATTTTTAAATAAAACAAATCAAAACCTTTTTGTTACTCTCTCAACAAAAGAAATTCCAAACTTGAAGGTACTACTGCTATCATAATATTTTAAAATCCTCTACCTAAAAACGTCTTTGCTACATCAGCCTAATTCTTATACTAATTGCATGTTGTCATTATCGTCCCTTCCTAAATGAGCCTCAACTTCCTCATTAAAAAAACAAGGATAATCTGCATTTCATGAGGTTGCTATAAAGATTAAATGGTTTAAAATACACAAACCACCCAGTATGACAGCCTGACACTCCAAAGCTACTAAGACATATTAGTTGCCTTCTAGAAAATTCTGTTATGAAACTTTCTAAAGGTGGTTAAAGTAAAAATATTTGAATCCACTTATTGATAAGCCTCTGTGCGTTTTTTATGCTTTCTACTCCATTAAGAACTGTCAGATTTCTTCCAAGGAGGGGAGGCGTGGAGGAGCAGCAGAAAAAACAAACAGAAAAACAACACAGACGTTGTTGCCCTTACTTTCATTCTCTTGAAGTATTTCGTTTAATAAACTTTACTCTTTCCTCTTACCTATCTTCCCAAGACAAATTCTTCCTAGTCTTTTTGTTCTTAAGAAATCATGTCTACAACCAAGCAGATTATCCTACGCCAGAAGTACATATAAGAAGTGGTACAGTATCCTGGTTGCTGAATATTTTATAGGGTAAGGCCTCTGTCTTTAAAAATAAAGACTCTGAAGATTACTGACAACTAAGCATTCTCTCAGTTATGAATTACTTCACACCACTTGAAGGTTTCACTTGGTTAATTTTATTTGGTTAATTTTATATGCAAACGTACTTTCTCATTCCTTACTCTCAATGTTACTGTTTTTTTCTGCGGCAGAATCCACTGATGGCTAAACTCTTTGGATTCCAGTTTACTTCTCAACACCGCTCTCGACCCCAACACCCAGAGATGCCTGCATTGTTCGTGTGGAGCTGGAAACAATACACACCCGCTGCTGGTTAATTTACATCAGACTCGGGGAGCCTGGGGAGTGGTGCAGTCTCTCTTCCCCTCTTTCTTCCCCTCTCCCCCCTCCCTTTTTTTAATTTAAATTACTCTTTTTAATTTAAAAACTTCCGGGATGTTTTATTACCTTGGCAGCTTTACTGTTCCTCTGGATTGACTAAAAAAGGTAAGTTTAACCGGTTGTCGTCAAGTTAACGTTTTTTGTCCTTTTTTACATATGTATCTGATAATCAGAATCACAGTGCTAATATTGTGACGATACTGCATTTTACCAAGCTAACTTATGTTCAGCACAATTTCATTGTTTTTTTGTAACCTAGATACACAAAAAACAAAAATGTTACTTATTTATTTATGTAAATTATGTAAAATACAGTTAAATTGGCTGCTCTCTAATCATTTTTATCAGCGTAGCTACAAGTGTGCTCCTAAGGGATATTAAAAAGATTTGATGCTTCGCTTTTGATCTTTTCATATTTTTTTGAAAGAACATACAATATTAAATATGTAGATACAGTAATTGTTTCCTTGACTAATATTTACATAAAAGTACTAAATTTTTTAAATCTATTATTAAAAATACTTAAAAAATAAAAAAAATAAAAATACTAAGAAGCCTAAATACCAGCTCTTCTTTGAAAACCACGTTAACTGTCTCTTGGTCAGCAAAACTATAGTTTTCTTTAATTTTCAGGTATCTAAAAACGAATTAAGTATAACTTCTAATAAAAGTTATAATTAAAGTAATCTCAGAGACCACAATCCTAACTCTACAACCAACAAATTTCACTGAATTAAGTATTTTATCTAAAATCAAGTAAGTTAAGCATGTTTTATCAACACAGTTTTAAAATAAGGCATGCATGACTCCCCAACATATGTAATTCATATAAATCATTACAAATCACATTTCAAATTAAAAACAAAACACTTCTACCTATGAGACTCTGGAAGTATGAGTACACGATTCTAACTTTTAACATTTACTTTCAGCACTTTCTCTTCCCTTCTCATCCCAGCTCTCCCTGCACTCCCAACACACACATGAAGTAGATCATTTAAGCCAGTGGTATTTTAGTACACAGCCCCTCCTCCTCCACTTAGACAGTCTTGCCTTTTATATCTCTGCGGAGGTTCCCATGGCAACACTCACTTACACCAATACTATTTCCAACTGAAATGAGAGAAGCCAAAATGTAAATGCTTCATTACTAAATTACATTACACCCAAACAAGTCAGGATTTTTTTTTTCTACTATTTTTTAATGCAAAAATGGATTCTGGAATTTCAGCAAATGTCATTAAATATTATAGAAATAATTAGAAAAATAGAATCGTTGTAGGCAATTACATGCATACATATTATTACATGAGATTTGCATATGCTTACTCTTACTACATAAAACTGACATGCTGAGCCAGGAGGCTAAGTCAATTATAATTATGAATAGTAAGTATAATTTCTACTAATCCAATCTACTGTATCAATTTTTTTTTTTTTATGTTGGCTACATAGCTCACAAAAACCCTGGTAAGAAATTCTAACAAAATAAGCCAAGAAACAACTCATGGACAGCAGGAGGCAATGCCAGAACACAGGCACAATCTATAAAAGAGGAACCAATACAGCTTTTTTATGTTAAATAAGTAGAAATATCAGCACTCAACAAAGCTAAGAAGCAGACTGTTTTATCAAGTTTAAAACTAAAATATTCAGAGTCAAATGTCATGACTACCTTTGTCTAGACTACTTTCAAATGTGAAATTTTCATAATTTTTAAAACAAAGTTCTCTTTTTGTAATACTGAAGATTTCATATAGTTTCATTACAACACACATTCCAATCAAGTTATTCAAAATATAGAAAAGGGCGGGGAGAGAGAGAAAGAGAGAGAGAGAGAAAGTGTGTGCGCGCGCGCATATGTGTGTGTAGAAAAGCAGAAACATCAAGGTGGGAGGTCAAAAATTTACTTTGAAAACATATACATTTCTTAGGTTGTGCACACTAAGAAGCCTTAGAGAAGAGGCAAGAGTATAAAAAATGAGTAACATCTCATAAAGCTTTTTGATAAATGATCAAAGCTAAGCATTAAACATCTTTCTGCATGGCGAATACTTTTTTTTTAAAGAGTAAGAATCAATAGAATATACACTGTACTTTATTTATTCTGACAACATATTGTAGCATGTGGGTAGTTGTATTAAATAATATTTCTATACAGTTTATTAATATGGGCTCAAAAATAAAATGTACTATATTTTAATGAAAAAAATCTTATTTTTATAAAATTTATGATGAGCCTTTTTTTTCTTTTATGTTATCACTTTTTTAAAATGAACTGATACAAAAGACTGAAGAAACTCGCTCAAAACTAGTAGAGGAGACTGCAAGAACTTATTTTCCCCAAAACCATCTTTTAAGATATCAACATGAACTGCCTAATGAATCATCGCTAATCTTGTGAAAAGGACCAACTTGCACCTTTCTGAGGTCTCTCTCTTTGTAAAAAATTCCCATACAGTAAAGCCTGCTGACACATTTTGTCATAAGGGCTGGGGCAGTGTAACTGTGGGTGTATGTGTATTGGGGGGCCACACTTAGGGGTTTTTGAAACATTTGTAAGGGTTTTCATAGGCAGGATCCTCTCTGGAATGTTTAGACAAGTAAAATGAAACAAAATAACCAACTGCTAAATGTTCATTTACTAAAAAAAAAAAACAAAAAATATGGCAAATCCTATGCAAATGTTTCAACATTTTAATTTACTTTCATTTCAATATTAACCACCTAAAAGCATATATTTCCAGAATTCAGAAATCTTTTCAATTCTGTGAAAGACATTTAATCCAGAGACATATAATCGACTTTGATATTAGATGTATTTTTAAGCAAACTTTAAAAGCAAAATCTAGAAAAAGTTATTATGACCGCTCTTGAACAAAAAAGAATATTTTAAAATTCTCCCTTTATCAGAAGCAGGCTTGGATGCAATGCCACCTGGTGGCACAGAAAAACTCTTAACTAGGTTAGGTTTTTAGAAACTCGGCTGTTCTATAAAACTCCAACCATCCCTTTGACTATTCTACCCTCGGCCCAAACAAGTTATACATTCCAAAGTTTAAAAATAAATGATAATTATTATTTTAAAACTTCAAAAATTTTAAGCAATTTACTGCCTGTGACAACTGTTCAGTGTTTAATATAAACAAAAAGGAACCTTTTTTTTCTTCAAAAATCTAAACTGTACCAAAGCTTTAATTTTTAAAGGATGAAATGTTTAAGAATTGGGGGTGGGGGGTGTCGGGATGGAGTAACCGAGCTGCTTTGTAAAATTACACTGTATAATTAATTCCATGGTAAGAATGTTTTTATGGTGTGTTTTGGTGACCTTTTATTACCATCAAGTTCACAATGCTGGTGGGCTGCCTTTTAATCCCTCCGCAGACAAAGGCCCTAAATAAACACAGATCCCTTCCTGGGAAAAAGTCCACTCTGGTTAAATGGTAAGGAAATGAGTAAATCATTAGTAATCTTTAAAGCCAAAGCTATAAACTCAAGTTACCTTAAGTTGAAATGAAAGTGTCTTGCAAGAGTTTCAAAGTTCTGTCACAGATCGAAATCTCCAGCTCTTGACTCCAGACTAGGCGCCAGCTGATAAACAAACAATTTAAGTCAAGAGCTGGAGAATTCCCAGCTTTTTCATTTAATGGCTTTGGCCAAGAGTATTTATTGCCTCCAGTTTTATTCTCACTTAGCTCTAAGAGGAAATTTAAACTCATCATTATCTTAAAGCCCCATATGGGCAGCGGTCAGCTCACCTGATGGAGCTCCTCTTACCCTGTAGCAGTCCTGAGTCTCTACTAGAAGTGATGTAATAATGTAAACTAATTAACTATAGTTTTAGGTTGACTTTTTAACAGGCTAAATAAATTTTGTTCAATATAGTTTATATTCCCACTTGGGGTAGTAACAATTCCAAAAAGTTTAACTTTACAGTTTTACTCTAAACTACCAGCTAAAATGGAAAAGGACACTGTACTCTCTCTTATTCCCCCACATGGTCCTGACCTGACCCCGTCCACTCCCCTCCCTCCCCTTGTCCACCACCTCGAATATTATGGAAAGTAACTTTTCTGTATTAAATGTAGACTATTCCTATTAACTTCAAAATATCCTGTGTTGCTTGGTCTGTTACCTAACAGAGCAGTGTGCAAGATTTAAGACATAAATGCCTGATCATGAAAAGCTGTTGATTTTATGCGAGTATTAATAAGAATATAAAAGTATAGCCCAATTAAAGACCATAAGATACCATCAAATATTTCTAAATGCTGTTTTCAAACGTTTGCTTTTATAGATTATAGATCTCAAAGCCAGAATTATGCTGTTGCTCTTACTTTTTTCTCAAAATCATCACTATTAGGAAAAAACATTGTCTCTACCCGGGATTTTAAGTCAAAATAATTCTTTTAACTATATGAATTTTTGCAGATATGTGACAATTATAATAAATCAACTATCCTTCTTCCTTAGCTGCTTATCTAATAAAAAAATGCTGCCAGAAAAGTTTTACAGCCTAAGCTAAAGAGTTAATAAAATATCGCATTAATGCAAAGAAAAATTCTTTCCCTTCCACTTCTTAAATTTCAGAACATTTTACAAACCTATCTTGGCTGGAAAAGCCAATTATTTCAGTGTCTGCCAAGACTATTTTTCTACTCTTTTAATATATGTACACAGTACATTAAAAATGTTGGCCACTTGAGAACAAGTATTACCTTCACACGTAAGAATTAGGGGAAATGAAATGTAATTAATGATAGAATTATTGGTATGCCGCATATTGTTTCATTTAAAAACAAAAAAAACTCCCTAAGAACAATGCTGTCTTAGACTGCAATGGAGAAACATTCTGATGACCACAACTAATAGTCAAATACTCAGTAAAAAATACACATATATCAGGTACAAATCTTAAAATTCTTAATACTCTTTTCTAAGAGTCCATATCCCTCATATTGCTGGAGGAAGTTTGATCTAAGAATAAAACCACAAAAACCTTCTACCTCCGGTCAAGTTACAATCACTCCAAGACAAGAGAGAAGCTAAGTTTGTTGCCAACCTTCACTGGCCATGAGGGGAGGATGAGAGGATGACTACTATGCAATGTGCATGTAATTTAAAATTTTCACAAGTAAGATATCCAAAGTAATGCAAAACAGAACAGAATCATATGGCAAATATACATGGAGAAGGATTTGAACTCAACATAATGTATTTTCCATCAGCTAACATTATCAAATGTCTTTAAGAAAATCAGACATCTAGAAAACTGTAAATAAGTCTGATAACGGTTTGATCACGATGACCAGGCCCTTGCCAAATTCTTAATTTCATTTCCTCCTCCCACTTCACCCCCTGATGCTATCCAGGGATCAGAAGCAAAACAAAATTAAAGACATAAAACACATAATGTATACTGGAACTAATTTCACACTGCTTAGGAATCAGTAATTGTTAATGAAAAATAAATTATATATAAGAATAGCTTCAGGAGATTTATTTGCTAAATCTACTTCACCTTTGCATGGAAACACCACTAGACACTCATGAAGTATGTGACCAGACCCAATTGTGTCTGGTCTGACTTACATCCTGAATGGCAATTAAAGGACATTTAAAATACCCTGGGATTACTTCAGGCAGGACCCCTGCCTTACCCATGCACTTTCCAACCTAACCGTGTGAAGAGAACAACACAGTGTCCCCCCACCACAGGACAGAGCCTGGCAAGAGCAACCCCGGTAATGGTTACTTAACTGGAAATTGCAATGCAATTAAAATCTGGCCTGCAGATTTGGAGACGAGGGAATTGCAAACTGCAAGAGAATAAATTCCTAGAAATAAACTAAGCTGTTGTTAGCAGTACTATGTCTCATAACAATAAATGACAGCAATAATACAAACACTGAGCCTTGCCTTCTCTAACCCATTATTCTTCTATTTTTTATTTTATTTTATTTTTATTGTTAAGACTTACTGGGGTGACATCTGTTAGCAAGGATTACATAGGTTTCAGACATACAATTCTACAGTGCATTGTCAACTTGTTGTGTTCACCACCTAATGTGACTTCTCTTTCCATCACCATATATTTAGCTTCCCCTCCCTCCTCTCCCACCCCTTCCCGTCTCCCCTCCCAAACCCACTCATCCCCAAATAAACATTAAACTACTGATTGTGTCCATGGGTTATTTGTTTGTTTGTTCATTTCTTTTTTTCTTTGTTGCTTTCAGCCAGACAGAAAAAACCAAAAACTGTATGACTTCACTCATATGTGGAATATACTATTTTCTTAAGAGACAAATTACTAAAGCCGCCTCACCCATGTTATCTTGGGCATTGAGTCAACAGTCTTCCCTAAACGTGTTAAGAACTCATTAACACATTATATAGGGATTCTTGTCCATGACACTGTCGTAAGGGAGCCTGAGGCATGCCAAAGAATGTAAAAAGAGGTTTTTATGGGCACCTCTTCTCCGGGACTAATTTCAAAGAAACTGGAATTCATTTACCAAACATTTCTGAACTACCTGTGCAAACTAGAGAAAATCCCAGGCAAAAGGTATCCTCCAGAAACGAAAAGAATACTTAATGGATACAGGGTAGAAAGTACACACATGACTCGTTTTATTGTGCTTTGCTTCAATGCGCTCCACAGATGTTGCCTTTTTTACAAACTGAAGGCAAGACCTTCCACCAACAAAAATTCATGACTCGCTTTATTGCAGTGGTCTGGGACCAACCTTGCAATATATCCAAGATATGCCTTAAAATTATGGGTAAATGTAAATGGCTAACATAACCTATTTCTGGTATATTGGTATTAATGAATCTTTTATTTTTAAGGAAACAGATTTTCCCATCAAACAAAGTTAAAGAAAATTCAATTATTTGAGTTAGCTAAGGCTTTAAATACCACCAAATCAGACCAAGGAGAAGCTTATTTTATTTAATATTTTTTCAATACAGTTTAATTCTGTATTGACAAGTCAAATAAAAGTCAATGACACAAAGTACTTTTAAATTTTATAATAAATGACATAAGTTGGTAACAAAAAGAACTAAAAAAAAAATCATCATAGTAGTACAATTCTTTAAAGGGAAAAACCCATGAAAATGAATTGTATTAATCATGTTAAACCAAAATATTTTGAAACATTAAAAAAATAAAAAACTTACCAAGGTAAGACTAAAATGTAAAAATAAACACCAGGCAACACTACTGTGTAATCAAACAGCCTGTGAGAGCATTAAAGACCTATTGTGACAGCCCTTCCCCCTCCACACATTATAAACCACAGCAAATTCAGTTATATGAATTTGGTAAAAGAATTTGCTTTTGGACAGAAATAGCAATGTTTCAGCCCAAAGCCAAGTAAAAGTGCCAAGTTATAAACTTCTATAAGAAAATGTTTTAATGGAAATGCCAACAGACTTAACTATAATGGTGTTAGGTGCCAAAATACAAATAATTTTTGTTTTTGCGGTCCCTTTATCGTAAATTAGATACAGATCTAATGGAAAAACAGTAGGTATCCAGTTCAGTGAGTAGTAAAGGCCAAGACTGCACACTTGATTTTAAAAACAATAATGGAAGTCTATATGAGATTTTCACTGAAGAATTTAGGAAGCAAATGTGCTCTAAGAGAAACTCCTTAAGAGGTTTTTGTGCTTACTATTCTAAGAATACCTCAAAGGAATTACTAAAACTTAACCCAGCCAAACAGAGTATAAAATTTGGTTTCCTGGTAAGGAACTGTTACACAAACACATACACACAAGTTCAATGACTTAATTTTGACATTAAACCCTAACTGGAGAGAGAAATACAGTTTAGCAAATCAATGAGGCTTACCAGCCCAGAAAGCCTTGGGCTAACTACAAGTGCCCCTTCAGAGTCATTTCAACTCAAGGTCTCTTATGCAAATCTACAGACATATTAGGCAATCAGTAAGTTTATTCTTCATTACTCAATTCAAGCATTGTTAAGTGCTATAATTATGCCCTGGGAGCAGACTGAACAGTATTTGGTCATTAGTCACAAACAATAGTTTTTAATTTGCTTTATGTCTAGCATTCATTATACAAGAGAGCTGATCAAATTGAAACTAGCTCTGTGGCAAGAGACCCATTCCACACTTAAAAAAAAAAAAAAATGCATGTATCCAGAATGGTGCAACTAAACAACATTTGACATTAAAGAAAGACTACAATTTTCATAAAGATGTGATTTACACAAGACAGATACATAGATTAAGGTATGGTACTTATGAGGCCAGTGTCATGGGCTAATTTACATAAAGCCCTATTAGCTTTACCTTGTTAACCACAAACTGTTAAACAAAAGCATGCTATGATATTAAACATGGGAGGGGGGTGTCAATTTATAGGTGATTCAATTTAACAAACTGAGTGAAACTACCTGCTAAACCCTGTTGATACATAAATAAATGTTCCATGAACGAACCAAGCTTACTCAATGCCTCAGAGCCCTTCTAGAGCAGTCCGTGCACAGATTCTCTCCCCTGGCCCTGTGCATTCAGATCTCTGCTTAATGTCAAATCTCAGAGCGGGTATTCCATCCACTCAATGTAAAAGGGCTTCCTCTTCGTCTGTCTCCTTAACAGTTTACTCTGCCTTTTTATCCATCATAGCACTCATCACTGAAATTATTTATTCTATTTTTAAATCATGAGCTCCATGAAGCAAGACTCTGAATATCCTTACAATCCTAACTCTAGTGCCTATAACACACCTAGCACACAGGAAGTAGTCAATAAATGTTTATTATATGAAATGAAGAACAAAGCATGCCCCTTCCATTCAGGGGGCTGTCAAGCGTAATAGAAAAGATTAGATAACGTGCATAATCAGGAAACAGTAAATCATCGTATAAAAATTATATAAATACAATAATTTTCAGTACAAGATATTTCATTAAAGAAAAAAATGAAGGAGTTCCCTGGTGGTGTAGTGGCTTAAGGCTTCGGTGCTGTCAATGCTGTGGCCTGGGTTCATTTCCCAGACAGGGAACTACCCACATGTAAAAAAAAAAAAAAAAAAAAAAAGAAGACCTTCATTTTTAGAATTACTTTCTCTCTAAAAGTCCAGGCTTTCCCTAATATCCAAGTAAACTTGTAATTTATTAACAGAAGTACAACAAAAAATAAAACTAAATGTAGTAAGAAATTATATGAACTAACCAATCGCCTCTTCTCCTTGCTTAAAGAATATTTACTAAAGGAATGTCAAATCTAATTCCAAATTCCATTGGTTCCCTTTGGATATAACTGGAAATCATCTATTAGGTTTTTATCTTTAACATAAATTTTTTATTTCCATAACTAAAAATCCTTCTGTTGCCCTGGAATCAGTTGTATAAATCAAATCTGGTGTTACTACCTCACTTTAAATATTCATAAAGGAGAATATCAGATAAAAGTCAAAATAGTATTAATAGCCACCAGAGGCAGGACAGTGTTTCTCTATAATGCCTACCATGTTGCTGTGATCAAACTGCTAATGAAGTGTTCCCTTTCTGGTTATTAAGTACTGGAATACTGTTGTACTGCATTATTTTGCATTTTGTAACTATTCACAAATCATTAGCATGTTTTCCTAAAATTTAACTTCTAATGTAAGGACTTAAGTTGTACTGAATATTTATTATTCCACTCTGATCATAATCAAATTTCCCAATGGCATCGAATATTACAATATAACATTTTGAACATAGTGAATACTTAATATCTGACTGATGTTAGAACTTACAGGCAGTTACTTAGTTTAACTTCAGAAAGAGGTCAATAGTCTGGAGATAAATAACCTGGAAAATAGCTTGGAAGTGAGAAATAACTACAGGAAGGCTCAAAGTATTTAACATTAATTTTGAATATAAAGATTCTTGATTCAATCAACCACAATTTTTAAATGCCCACTAGAAGATACATTAATACACTGGAGGTAGGAAGTTGAATAAGACCTGGATGGTATCTGCCCTCTTCAGAGTCTAGTAGTGGAAGAAACAGGCACAAACATAAGCACAGCATAATGGTCCTTGCAATAGCACAGATACCATACGATGGGAACATGGAAGAACGTGGAAAATAGCCTCATTCTTGCTACATAAGACAATCCTCTCATCCACCTGCTTTCAGGTATAATCCTCTTCAACTCCAGGTCCATAGACCTCAGACAGGTTCTGTCCCAGTCAAAACCAGACATATTAGAGATACATCAAGACAACACTTTACTTTTGTCTTTTCCAGCCAAGTGGATCCAAAACTGGTTCTATCACAACCCATCGGCAGAGGAAGACTCCCGATAGCCAGTTAATAAACTTTCTGGGATCGGGTTAACATAGTAGGATTGATCTGATCTCCCCAGGGCTCTTCAGATTCCAGCATAATGGCTTCTCAATCATTTCTTCTCCAATGCGAACAAAATGTTAGGCCTCTTTCAGGTTAGAAGCCAGCCTTGGAATTAGAAAGGAAGGCAATGGCTCCCCTCACCACCCACAACAGGTTTCACCACAGGGCAGTCCCTGTCAGCTAGGCAGTCAGAGGACAGAACCAACCACGGGGGTAGATACAATTGTTACAAGTAAGGTTAACAGTAGGCAACTTCCATGAGAAAGAGATGGGCCCGAAGGGGAGGTCTGGGACAGGTGAAAGAACCTTATATTGAGTTAGGAGAGAATCCTGCTTCCAGATCTGCTATCAAGCTGGTAAGCCCTGGGCAAGTCACTTAAGTTCTTTGGCCCCAACTTGCATCTACAAAATAAGAATCAAATTAAATTATTGCTAAGGTCCATTCTAATAATAAAGCCCAATTCTAAGAGCAAAACAGATACTTAAAAGCTAGACATACTATTTAACCCCAGCAGACCATGAGAAGACCACGATGGCATTTATTAAAATTTTACAGTCTTATTTTTCTTAAATCTGGGCATCACATCAGCTCACCAGGATAGCTACTTAGGTAACATTTGGCCAATCATTCTCCTTTGTAATAAAAAACACAGAGACATAAATCAGGGACCTGTTTGCAGCAGACATAACTCTTTTCTAAACTGGCTTAATAATAAAATATTTTAGCAACTTAGATTTGGCATTAAAGTTGGCCTTTACGCTGTGTTACCATCCTTCAAAAAGAGTTTATAACACTTACGCTATTAATAAGTACAGATAACACACTAATTGATACAATAAGTAACAAACACTTCTAAGTAATTATGGAAACATCAACTACATTGGCTCCATTAGTTATCTATTGCTACATGACACCAACTCCAAACTTTCGTGGCTTTATGTGCTCACAACTCTGTAAGCAATTGAGACTACCTTAGTTGGGCAGTTCACTGTTGGTCAGGCCTGAGGTCTCTAATGCAGCTGCAGTCATCTGGGAACTTGACTCTGGCTAGATGGTCAAGATGGCCTCACCTGTATGTTGGTGGTCAGCACCTGTCTCCCACAGGCTAGTCCAGGCTTCTCTATGCAGCATCGGAAGAGCTCCCAGCACCAAGAGAGAGCAGGACTCAAATGTTCAAAGTGCTTTTGAAGTCTATCTTTGTGTAACGTTTGCTAACATACCATTGGCCAAAGCAAGTCAGATGGCTAATCCCACAGTCAATGTAGGGAGTGAAAACATAGTGTGGAGTCAGAGATGTAAGTTATTAAGGACCATTAACTGTACCACATTAACTGTTAGCTATTTTGGGCCAAATAATGAGAATGATTTTATCATTTAAATGGCAGCAGTCCTTATTTTCCTCTTAGAATAAATTAGAACTTTATTCAAAAGAGTATTTCCTAATGCAGCAAAACATGAAACAAGTCTAGTTTAGTCTTGAGAAAATGATTGGTTTTTTCAATCCAACTTTTCTAGGCTTCAACAAGAAACTAGTCTCTATTGATTCTTTAACTCTGCCACTAACAGTGTGACCTTGAGATAGTTATTAATACTTAATACCTCTGGGTGTCACTTATATCTTTGGTAAAATGGAAATGGCACCAATTCTCCTGTCTATCACACATGGTTGTTTTTCCAGGGGTACTCAACCCAAGTTTTTCCAAATTTATTTAGGACCAACTATGTTCCAGCCATTGTACTGGGAAAACAGAGACTAAAAAACCCACGATGTATAAGAATGTAATATTTTAAAACCTGAACATAATCTGAATGTATATAAAACATGATGTACTTTTATAGAAGGATACCACAAAGAAATTAAAATTAAGAACTACCTAAAATAACCATGGAATGATGACACACGCATGCACTGCCCACGAGCACCTGCTAAGTTGGTGCACAGAGGCTGACATCCAACCTGCTTCCAGTTTGTCAATCCACAAGCCCTGAATGATGCAGGTCTCACCTGTCTGGAGAAAGGAACACCTATTTCTTTTCACACAGGTGGCTTCTGCTCACCTGAGGAGCTGTGTCAGTACAGAGGGAGGTGTCTCTTGCTAGTTCTTTGTGAGGCACTGAGTAGGCCAGGTCTCTACCAACACCACCTATGAAACTCAGGAATGTAATGTGAGAGGGAAAAGCAAGTCACAGAATATGTTCATTATGATTCCATTTCTATAATGTTCCAAATCATGGAAAACAAACTACTGGTGAGAGATTTAAAAAAACATATTGGGTTAAACTATAAAGAAAAGCAAGAGAATGAGTCAGAAAATTCAGGTTACTGGTTCCCTATAACTGGGGAGAAAAGAAAATTGGATCAGGAGAAGCACACAAGAACTTCCAAGTAAGGCTCTAGTTCTTAAACTGCGGGGTGCAGGGTACGCATGGGTTCAATGTATACTTTGTACCTTTGAATGTTTTATATTTTGTATATATATTCCATATTTAATAAAAACATGGGGAAAAAAAGACTTGCTCCCTGTACTCAAAAGCTTAAACTCTACAAGAGGAAGAAAATCAATTCCTATAAATATAATGTAATGTGGGCTTTGACAAAAGGCATGTACAGTTTGACAGCTTCAAAAGGAAGCACCAGGAGAGGTCCCGGCGGCGTAGCGGCTAGGTTTCAGCACTCTCAACGCTGTGGCCTGGGGTCAATTCCCAGCCAGGGAACTACCAAAAAAAAAAAAAAAAAAAAAAAAAAAAAAAAAAAAAAAAAAAAAAAAAAAAAAAAAAAAAAAAAAAAAAAAAAAAAAAAAAAAAAAAGAAGCAGCAGCAGCACCAAATCAGTTCCGGCATGCCAAAGTACTTTATAAGGTAATATCTATACTATAAAGTGATAACTATACAGGTATAAAACACTTATTAACAGGATGAAAACTTCAGGTTTCAGGATAAGTGTAAAAGTTTAAGCAATATTTGCTTTTGATTTTTAAAAACATCATACAGAACTCAAATAAAATTGTATTATTTCTAATAAGGATGATGTATAGAAGGGTGAGCCTAATAAATACCAATATAAAACCAGGGCAAAAATCTTCAGTCTCTTATTCTATGGGCTGGTAAAATGATACAGTAATAACTCTTTCCATTTTACTCCCCAGAATAATATTTAGGAGGAAGTAGAGGAAAAGGCTGGAATAAAGAAACCAATCATTTGCTCAAAAATCTATGTAACTTACCTATACAGTCTATATTGAGTTTAAAAAAAAAACAACCAAAAAACACCTTTAAAATGCTAACCACAGAATAAGAAAGTTCTCCTTTGTACCTTTAGAATACTACTATATTTGTATGTAATATCTCTACATAAATACATGTAAATGCATTTTTTAAAAGTCTAAGACGAGGAACAGATGAGGGTGAAGAGAAAGGGATAAAACGGGGAAAACATTTTAAGTCTTTATTTAAATTACCTCAACTATTTCATGTTTCAAGACTGATGACTATAAAACCTCTATAAAGCTATGGGCCCATCATAAAGCCATGCTTTATTTACCAAAGTCCCTTTTTCTTTTATTTAGTTAAAAATTTAATTATTTTTAAACTATCCTCTATTTTATTTTAACTGAAAAAAATGGAGCCATTTTTAACCTACCGTATTAAAGAGATAAAAATAGTAACTATGAGAACACAAATATAAGCTTCTGTTACAAACTTCTGTGACAAATTACATAGTGACCATGAGTCAAACAATAAATTACCACAAACCATATCTATACAACGTTTTCGATCTATAATATAGTTAGATTCAGGTGTATTCACTATTATAAGTTAGCAGTTTTGCACCCTAAAACTACAAATTAGTGTTTAACAATAGCTTAATAGGAACAAAAGAGTAATTTTGAAGTTTTATCACAAAAAAAAAACTATATTTTAAAAACTAGAGTAACATTTAAAAATCAAATTGGTATTCTTCATTATCAAATGATAATTTCAGGCTATACTCTTGAAGCAAAAGATCAACCAAAAGCAAGATCATATGTACCATATCAATCTTCAAATTCAATTACAGAACCACTCAAAGAAGAATAATTCAGTTTAACACATAATGCAACACATTAGATGATGCACTGTAGAATTGTACACCTGGAACCTATGTAATTTTTGCTAACCAATGTCACCCCAGTAAGTTTAACAATAAAAAAAAAGTAAGTGCCCTGGAAAAAAAAAGAACTGTTCAGTTTAATTCTATTCTATAAAAAAATAACCACACCAATACCAAGCTTAAAACTGCTTATTAGTATTTGTGATCAAAGTGTCTATATGGCATTATAAATCTTTACACTTAAATCCGACTTAACTAATTCAATATGACAATTAGAGGAGCTGACAATTATTTACACCTCCACCTACATTCAAAATGGTTTGGGATATAATACATCTTTACAAGACCATTAAAATCTTTATGAAAAAACAGAAACTGATTTAAATTAATATGTTTTGTTATTTCTTAATTCCAAAGCCTACAATCAAGTTTAATATAACTGAAATAAAAATGCTATACTACTATCTACTGCTATACTGTTATAATTATATATGTATCTATGTGTATATGTATGCATGCATATATGTGTACACATGATATTTGATTAGACAATAATTTTGGAAAATTTAGAAATTATGGAAAATTGTAATACCCATAATCTTGCCACTCCAAAATACCCAGATACCCACTATTAATATTTAATGTAACAAATTTATTAGTGGGTTTCCTTTTGCTCCAGTTGAGATAATCATATGATTTTTAATTATGTTAATATAATGAAATAGATTTATAGATTTTCTAATATTAAGCCATCTATGCATATATGAGACAAACCAAACTTAGTTGTAGTGTTTGATGTCTTTTATACATGGTTGAATTTAGTTTGCTGATATACTTTAAGTTTTTACTTCTATATTCATGACTATTATAGACCTATAACTTTTCTCCCTCATAATGTTTCTCTCTGGTTTAAGTCTCAGAGTTATACAGGTCTTGTAGAAGGAGCTAGAAAGCATTTCCTCTTTTTCTACTGTCTGGAAAAGTTTGTACAATATTTAGATGATCTGTTCCTCGAAATTTTGGTAACATTCACCTATAAAATCATCTAGGCTTAATGCTTCCCTTGTAAAATAATATTTTCTCTTCTACTACTTCTTCAATTTCTTTAACAGTTATAAGAATATTCAAGCTAATGATTTCTAGGAATTGACTTATCCCTACCCACAGCAATTTGGACCAAAATTTATACCTCTTCAAAGCTGTGACATTTGTTTATCTGAATTTAGAATAAACAATGTTATTTTGAGAACAACTGAATAACGTAAGTTATTTTGGTTTGTTTTTATTTTTAATAGGGAATTGAGAATCCCTGCAATAGGTCTAAAAACAACTAGGTATATGGTAATTATCACAAAACTTTAATCACTACTTGTGACAAACAGAAATTGGTGTGTACAGGTTTTCGCCACCACTTACCACCAGAAACAGGGGCATCCATGAAAACTGCTCCCATTTTCTCAACTTCTTTGGCCAATTCTTTCGAAACCATAGGATCAATAGTACTTGAATCTATTAACAGTGAGCCCTTCTTCACTTTTCTAAGTAAAATAAAAAAATTCAGTTCTTTTTAAAAACCAGTTTTGTAGTTTCAAAAATATAGCTTACAATGCTGAATAAACATTTCAGACAACCACCTACAGAATCAGAATCTGTTCAAAGCTGCCAAGTATCAAGGAGGTCTTTGGTTTAGTATTAAAAACATTATTAGAACTGGTTCAAAATCTCAAATTAATTTTCAGATCAAGTATAGCTGAAAGTAAACCCAAACTCTTTCAAACAAACCAAAATATTAATAATCTAATAAACTATATAGTATAAATCCTGATTTTAAGTAAAATACACACTAATCATAATATAGGTAGCTAAGATTTATGCAATTTAAAATATCTATTCATTTTTTAAAAAGGAATATGGTAGGATTTAAATTTTTGTTTGTAAAGTAGATGAGTCTCTTTTAAAAATAATTGATATGTCTTTAAAAAGCTATATTGCAAATTTCACATATCCATCTCATTTCTACTAGGAGAATAAATGTAAGTGAAATTCAGCCATGTGCTTCAAGATGGCATATTCTTTAACAACTGTAACTTTTTAAAGACAAAATAAAATATCAGACAGAAAGGAAAATATAAGAAGGGACTTGGAAATCTCTCAGTCTTTCTGTTCCATATGGTAAATTTATATATGGGTAAATTTACATACATATGTCAGTAAAGGGGATAAGCAGTCTTTCCATATATCACATTTTACATAAATATTTTAGTGGCATTCCTACAGTAAAACATTTTTATTTGTGCTGTTAAGTACAGACTATATACCTAGATAGTACCCTTATAATCTATAACCTATGGCCATCTTCACTGGCTAGGAAACTCTGCTCTAAATTATAATTTAAAGGGCTATGGTTAACCTTTAATTCAAAATTCCCAAAGTTTTTACTAGATAAACTAACCCAGAAGACATTTAATCATAATTATG
This sequence comes from Lyroderma lyra, assembly GCA_004026885.1. Taxonomy (NCBI): domain Eukaryota; kingdom Metazoa; phylum Chordata; class Mammalia; order Chiroptera; family Megadermatidae; genus Lyroderma; species Lyroderma lyra. The sequence continues at coordinate 74,725 of PVJL010006491.1, forward strand.
ATTGGAAAATTAGAAGTGACTAATACAAACATTGAAGGGGTAAAGAGATAATCACTGCTAACAACTACAAAGAAAGAAACAAAAATCTTTCTATAGAAAAAATAGCACACAAAATGCTTAAACAATTCTACACATGAATTGATCTGGTACAAACGCAATGACTGGGTATATTCCACAGGAAAACAAAAATAAAACTGCATACTCCATTACAGATCACTTTAGTGTGAAGAGTTTCACTTTATACAACCTAAAAAGTAAAAATTAAGTTTACCAGTCTTCTGTAATGCTAATTTTTTGAAGATCTTAAATCTTTAAGCAAATAGGAAATCATCTCAAAAATTGCACTGGGTGTAGGGAAATGATCCTGACCAAGAAGAAAGCAAAGAACCACCCATGAGAAGCAAATTACAGTTTAATATAAAGTCAAACTCTTTCAAAGCACTCGCTTGACAAGACTGCTCTGGTAGTTGGCTACCATATTCCTTACTAAAGGATATTAATAAATACAGGATTTTAGCAACTTTTCCTTGAGAGGTAAAGCAGGGCCCTCACTGGAACAGACTACGTAATGAGACAGCTAGGTCGCCTCAGGACCACACACACTGAGGGCCTGTGGGCTCCATCCAAAATCAGTATCTTTCAACCTTTCCTGAAATCTAAACATTTATCTTATCATTTTTCTTGCCTACTATCCAAGTGTCTTTCACTTCCAAGTTTGTTAGATTTCCAAAGCAATTCAATTTCCAAAAACTTCAAACTTCATGTTATAGCTTCATGAAATTAAACCCTTTCTTTTCAGCACTTCACATGCCTACAGGACCTACCAGTTTGTTCTAGCTCTTTGCTGAAATTCGACAACAAAACAATTTAAGTAGAGACCAGAAAACTAAATTGGGAATTTGACCACTGTCGTCCTAACACAACCACAAAGGTTTGGCAATAGGCAGCAATTAACCAAAAGATCCTTGAAGCCAGGGAAACTAGGCACTAGTAGTAAACTCTGACCTAAATTATATTTTATTTAAAGAGCTACTGCTAACCTTTAATTCCAACTTCTCAAAGTTCTTACTACAGATGTACTAACCCAGAGGACATACAATAACTTTTTATTATATAATAAAATGTTAAATAATGGTGTTCTTTCCAATGTTTGGTTTTATTTTTCATAGAAACCTTTTCCTGAATTTCTATAAACCATATTATGCTTGTAACATTTGTACAGTTTAAAATGCAAACTTTAAAAGTCTCTTAAACATGTTACCAATGAAAGCATAAGTTTAATGCAAGAGTTAAAGGAAAGAAACAGAAGAAAAAAAATATATATATTCCCAAAAGTCCCATATTTGGCTTTAGTGAAAAAACAAACCTTTACAATGAGAGTGAAACCATACCACTTTTAAGAAATAAGAAAACAGTATGGAAAGTTTTAACAAACATAAGTATAATTTCTTAATAGTTCTAACAAATGTGAAATTCATGAACTAGCATAACAAAAAAATATCCACAGTTGAGAAATACATACTTTAGAATTCCAGTTGCTCCAGAATAAGCTTCTATTGCATTCATACTGGTAGGCAACATTGTAATAATTCTGTCAGCCTTTTCAGCTACATCTGCCGGTGAAGACACTACCTTTAAAAAAAAATTGAAGAGGCACATTAGTTCAATTAAAATGTAAGAAGTTTCTAGAGTAGGATCTACTTTTTATGCATGCCAGTAACAGTGACAGTGAATAAAAACTAATCTTTGTTTCCAAAGAACCCAAAAAAAAAAGCTTACTGTCTAAAATAGCAAGTCCGTTCCTTACACACATACAGCTGCAGTTTCTATGGAATCAAATAGGTTTATTTTAAAAAGTGTGGGAGTTCCCTGATGGTGTAGTGGCTTAAGGCTTCGACGCTGGCACTGTCAGTGCTGCGGCCTGGGTTCGATTCCCAGTCAGGGAGCTACCCACATACCAAAAAGCAAAAAAATAAAAAAATAAAAAGTGTGACGTGAGTTGAGGGGGCAAGGGCAAACCTCAACAGTCCTGGGGACAGACACACTTCTCATGGATTCCTCCAACTTGAATTCTTACACAGCATACTTTTTGGTGGATGCTTTGACTAAGAAAAACATCCTAGTACAACAGAGGCTGGTAGCCAAACTACAGGATTCACAGTGATTTCAATGGGTGTCAGAATCCTCTAGTAAAACGATCCTCCAGTCTCTACTTTCAGGGCAGGGGGAAAAGTCAGCCTGTTTCAAAAAAGAAAAGGTCAGGACAAGGACATGAGCACTTACCACTGACTGTGCACCACCATCAAGGCTGAGAGTGTGAGCTACCAGGACTCATGTGGAAACAATGTGTGTGTGTGTGTGTGTGTGTGTGTGCCATATGAATAGGCATCAAGGTATGCTCTCATTTCAACCCTCATTTCTTCTTCAATGACGATCACGAACATGTTACAAAGTTGTCCTATCCATCCTCTGTATGTGCACAGAATACATGCGTGTATGCACCCTCACTCACATTCTCCCAACCCCCTGATGTCTCATGTATACACTTTGATTCACCTGGTCAGCCAGTCAGTAGCCAAAGAAGTCAAAAGACACCAGGAGCTCACCACTCCTTGACTCACTCTCCTTTAACAGAAAGAATTCATCACCCCAATTGTCACAAAAGCTTCTATAAAGCCTTTTCTCTTTAAAAAAAAGACAAAGGACTATCAGGAGGATAATCAATGATTTCTACAAATAATGACTGACATGTATTAAATATTCACATGATATTTTCTACTAGGAAATGTGAAGTAACAATGTAAGCATTTTAGGAATAGGAATGCCTCTGCTTTTCACGTGGTGGAAGTATACATACCATTTTCTTTTTGTCTCTGTTGTGCAATTGATGAAAGTAAAAGAATTGGAAGCCAAACACAGTGTATAATCTAAATACTATGATCTGGAAGTAATTATTTCAATTACGCTTCTAAATCAAATTCTAGAGATATGTGGTTTTAACATAATTTCATGTTATACTTTAAAATTTCAACATTCAAGTACTCTAGCACTTTGTGTATTAACATTAAATAACATAAAACATCTCAGACCCTAAAACAAAATGAAAAAAAAGCTATCCTGTCTCTTCCAATGTTTCATTCTAAAGGCAACACAGCATTTTAGAGTCTACAATGTGGCATACTCAATGTGTATATTCTGATATATTAATATAATGGGGATTTGCCACAAAAAGTTTTTAAAAAATTTTTCCATTTACAAAAAAAACACAAGTTAAATGAAAATCTCTCTTATACCCAAATATTAATATACTGAGATTCAAAAAGAGGCAACTATTTCCTGACAAACAGTTCAAGTTTAATCACAAAAAAAACACACCTCAGTAAGATGAAGAGCTAAGAGGAAAAGTTGTAGGAGTCACACTTCTCCACTCCTGGACTGAATCAAGAATACAGGTTACATAGAGAGTCCCATCTGTTCATCCTACTTAAATGAAGTAAACGATGCAAAACGTTGCCATACCTTTCCTTTCCTTCTATGGCAGCTCCATCTCTCAAGATCCTTCAGGGACTGCAATAAGCACTGAGGTCTGTGCCCATTTCAGACTTTCTCTTAGGAATGAGAGGCTCTTCCATTGAAGGAAATTCAATTCCATCTAGATAACTATTAGAGAGGTGCCCTCAGGGGCACCAACAATCAGTTCACAGATCTAAGGATACTTCACACCTCTAAGCTTCTCATGCCCATGAATTGGCAATGCCAATTCAAGCAACTGCCAAGTGCATGGGGTGACCAATCAGCCCCCTGCTTCCCTAGCATCTGCTTCTTGGGATGCCTGGATTGCCAGAGGACTGCTAACCCCTCAATTACACAGGCAAGTAGTGTCAAAGCTCACAGGTCTGGAAAACACAAACAATGATAGTGATAGCTAGAATGTCACCACTGTACTGGCCACAGTGCTCCATGTCTAATGACTATATACATTTGGTACACTGTAATAGTCTCTAATGTGCACTACAGAAGGCATATTTATTAGGCAGACAGACATGTGTGTCCTGCTATTCAAACTGTCTTGCCTTCCATGGGACAACTTCAAGACTCTGAAATAACTAACAAAATTTGGCCATGACTCAAAAGCTGGGGGAACAAACAACAAACCTTGTTGCCCATCTGACACTAACCACAAAAGCCTTTAGGAGCCAAACTAATTAGAGTTGCTAATTGAATGGATAAACAAAGACAGCATGAATCAGTGAAAGGATCACTAATGTGGGAAGCCAGAGACCCTAAGTTTTAGTTTCAGTTCAGCCCCTAAGTCATGTGTGATTTTGTGCAAATCACTTAACCTCTCTGGTTTCAGTCTCTGAATCTACAAAATAACAGTAATTTAGGTTATGTTTAAGGGTTTCTATCTCCAAAGTAGAAAGAAAACTTAGGCAAAGAAGTCTTTCCCATTTAGTAACTTTAAGTCCTTGGAAGGTAAAGCCTCTATGGAATAGGATGCGTCTGCACTGACTCAGTGCAAATGTACAGCACACCTTCTACATTATCACATCTGTGGGCAGTCACTGACCTGACAGACTCTGGGCTGTGGGTCTACTCTGATTGTCATGGCCACCCCAGAAGATCTCTTGCTAATTCCGGTGGCCTCTTTCTTATGTTATTATGAATTAAGATGACTCTGTTTTTCCATTATCTCAATTTTGACTACAGGAGATTGGTTCCCTTGTATATCATGGTATCTACAGGCTTTAAAATTTTTTGCAGCCAATTTCTCTGGATTAGATTCATCTATGTGCTAGCACACATCAATGGCAGGTGTGCCATACAGAGTAGAAGCCTGGACACATTAAAGATGAACTTGCTTTGCAGGGTGGGGAGGAGGAAGGATGAAGGCATCAGGGCCCAGAGTAATCTAAAGGACTGCACCTCCTTCATACAGACCCACTGCGGGGAGACAACTATTAACTATGGGGTGGTCAGAAATTCAAGGAATGATGGGGAAGAAGGGTAAGAAAAAACCTACTTATTATTTTTCCTTTTCAGTATATTCACCCTTAACCCTAATACACTTTTCCAATCTTTCATTAAGTTTATTTATACTCTCAAAAAAATGTTTTGTTTTTGCCTTCAAACTGCAGCTTTAACCTCTTTGTTGTCTGTAAATTTCTTCCCTCAAAGCTGTTTTTTTCATATTTGGGAACCAATAATAATCAGATGGAGCCAGGTTGGACTGTAGGGAGGGTGGTTTAACGTTTGGAAGCCACAGTCATGAAGAGCAGCCAACGCAGCATTGCTCTTGTGCACGGGCGCACTGCTGGGCAAAAGCAGCACCCCTTTGGTCCATGTTCCTCTTCTTTCCTCCTTCACAGGTTCTTTTAACTGTTTCCACAGGCTGCAATAGTACTCTCCAGGTATTGTGACACCCTTATCCTTGTAACCGATCAAAAAGATACCCTCCGTAACCCAAAAACCAGTAGCCATGATTTTTCCAGCCGATTGAGGCACCCTGAACTTCTTAGGGGGTAGTGTGCCCTTTTCATGCTACTACATGGACCCCAGGTTTCATCTCCAGTGACAATCCAGTTTCAAACTTCATCTTTATTATCCCTGCAGAGGTCCAAAAACTGTTGTGAACACTCAACACACTGTTGTTTCTGAAGCAGCGTGAGCATTCTAAATACTCATCTTGCACTGACTCTTTTTTTGGCAGTGGGTGGGGGTAGCTGCCTGGCTGGGACTTGAGCCCAGGCCACGGCATTGAGAGTGCTGAAGCCTGGCCACTACACCACCAGGGAACCTCCCTGCACTGACTTTTGACACCCTCAGATGCTGATGGAGAATATTCAAAATGGTTGTAGGTGATACTCCAACCATTTTCGCAAGCTGCTTTTTATTCAATCTGGCATCTTCTACTACAAGTTTTCAACTTTTTTGACAATGTCTGAGGAAGTGGCCTCCACACCAGACAGAGGTGGTCTTCAATCAACTCTCTGCCTTGCTAGGTAAGGCTGTGCCACTTGTACACCATGGATTTTCCAGGGCAACAGTCCCCGTAAGCTGCTAACATCTCTTCCAAGATGGTCTGAGGTACTTTCCCTTGTTTTTGTAAGGACCTCGACGGTGGCGTGAAATTCAATTTTATCCATACTTGGGGTTTCCTTCTTGCGCTTCTTCAGTAATATCTGAAAGAATACGGACGCAAGCAGGCTGAAATTTGGCACATATGCTAATAGTAAGTTGCACAACCAAACTGTGTGCACTAGTACTCCCACTTCTCCCATAACCCGCCCCCCCGCCCCATTCTGGGAATTTCTTGGCCACTCCTCATAGTTGCTTTATATAAAGAAAAAAATTTCACTGTCTCTTCTAGACAAAACAGTCACTTAAGTCAAGTTCAGCACTGCTTCCAAGTAAGTAGGTAAGAGAAACCTGCAAAGGAACAAGATGAACATGACCTTGGTTAAAACTGCTACTTGATGTTTTTTAATCTGTCCAAGTTGAAAAGCATACTGTTACTTCAAAATTACAGAAGACTTGAAAAACTGACAAAAATGGTTTGTGCCTACATCTTAAACACCTGATCAACAATGACAAAGCCAACTCAAAGAGGTTTTTAAAGTTCTCACTTAGTAAGACCTGAGTGGATGCCAGGTTAGATCCCAAGAGAATTACTCAGCCAGGTACATTCAGCTTTACAACCCAGGAATGACAGGACGGTTTCCAAGTGTTTAAAGAGAAAAGAAAAGAATCTAACTAAGCCTAGTTCATCTAGAAAACTCATGCAGAAATAGTGCAAGACTTCTGACACAGATCAGTGGCAGCTCCAAGGAAATTCCTAGACAATGAAAATGAAAATGAAGCACAAATCAAATGCCCTTGATACTAATGTTTATAAAGAAAAATCAGTTATCTTCTGCAAAATAAAAATGGGACGGAAGGGGCAGTGCCAAATCACTACCTCCTAGTTTGGTTCTCATTTTTATCATCATTCTTTCACTTAAAAATATCTACAATTCTCTCCCAAAGTATTCTAGACTCAGTGACTCAGCCAAGACAGTGGTGTTTCCATGTGTTGGGGACTGAAGATTTGGGTGAAATATAGTACAGATACAACAAAAACCATAAAAGTAGTATTACAGTCATAGCAGCAACAGCACTTCCTATGTGTCAGGCTCTCCAGGACTGAGAGGAACGTGCCATTACTATCCCTATTGCATATTACTATCCCCATTGCATACATTACTATCCCCATTGCATATTACTATCCCCATTGCATATATTACTATCCCCAATGCATATATTACTATCCCCATTGCATATTACTATCCCCACTGCATATATTACTATCTCCATTGCATATATTACTATCTCCTTGCATATATTACTATCCCCATTGCACAGTACTATCCCCATTACATATATTACTATCTCCATTGCATATATTACTATCCCCATTGCATATTACTATCCCCATTGCATAGTACTATCCCCATTGCATATATTACTATCTCCATTGCATATATTACTATCCCCATTGCATATATTACTATCCCCATTGCATATTACTATCCCCATTGCATAATACTATCCCCATTGCATATATTACTATCTCCATTGCATAATTACTATCTCCTTGCATATATTACTATCCCCATTGCATATTACTATCCCCCACTGCATATATTACTATCTCCATTGCATAGTACTATCCTCACTGCTTATTACTATCCCCATTGTATATTACTGTCCCCATTGTATAAGGTGAGAAAACAGCAGTTAAATGAACCATGTGCAGTTACACAAGCAGCACATGGCAGACTGAGATCTGAGCCCAGGCAGTGTGGTTCCTAGCCTTATGTTTTTAAACTATTACATTCATAATTTATTGATTCATGGTTTCTAATACACAAAGTCCTGATAATTATCTTGGGTCACATTCTCAGAAAAAATGCCAAAAGTTGAAATGATGCATTCATTGTAGGTTAAAGAGTTTTCAATAGAATTATGGATATAATAAAGGGATCCTGAAAAAAGAATGTCCATATTTTTTATGGAAATGACCACAAATAACATATTTAACTGATTATAAGTGCTCTATTAGAATAAGTTAACATCTAAAGGCATTAATAAGTTAAGTTAAATACAATCTGTCATGTAAAACATATGTAACATGTCAAAGTTTGTTTCTTTACCTCCATCTGCAGATGGCCATTCTGCACCTTGAGGGGAGAGAGGGAGCCTACCTGAGAAAAGCAGAGCCAAGAGGCATACAGAAAGGAATCCAATTATGCCTGTGGCAAAATTCAACTGTGCCTAAGGTCAGATCATTCCCCAGCTCTTCAGTTACAGGAGACAATAAATCTCCAGCTTTTGCTTTTAAAAGCAAAAGCACTTCTTCAGGATGTCCAGAAATCTTTAGAACCAGATGACTGCTTTTTGACCTATTTGGTACTTTGACCTATTTGGTATGCCTATTTGGTGCTCTATCTCCCTGAAAACACAGCAGACATTAGAAATCAACTAGCCAACAATTCTGCAATCTTTGGGGGGAAAAAAACTTTTCTTCAGCTGCCATTGCATCAGCTTCACCTGACATAGTAACACTTTGGGAGGAAGGGGACACCTGTCCTTAAAATTAAGAATAAACTCAAATAGGTATGTTCTGAATTTCCAAACCCTTAGTCCTCTCCCTTTCATGTCCAATAGAAAAACATTTCAAGGTTTTCACCAACATTTTTCTACTCCATCCCACATCTTGTTTTGCCTGGTAGAGGAAGGATGAAACTCATTTTTCCTTTTATCCAACATTTAAAAAAATTAAACATAACCATGAAATAATACTGACATTTTATCAGAACTTACTCATCCAAATTAATGTTACCTTTTAATGTAGCACTCTTAGGAAATCCCCCTTATTCAAATGCCATCACCATTGTTTTTTAAGTTGCCAGCATAAATCATTTATCAACAAATATTTCCATTTTATTATGACATGGTACCTTCCCTCAGGCCCAAGGCTTTAAGCCTTTATCCTTCACCCTCTGTCACCTGACTTTCACATCCTCCTGCCCACCATTACTGTTATCGTAATCAACACTAAGAGGACCTCTTGAAGTCAAGACTCTTAGGGGTACCAGAGATGTGGGGGAGACAGGATGCGGGAAAAGAGGATCCTGTCGTCCAGATTCTACTTCAGTGTGGTCCACACACAGAACTCCCACCGAGCGCGGCGCAGAGGTGGGAGCTGTAGGCACGCAGCTAGACCAGGTCTTCACTCTTCACTCGCCTGGGAGGGGCAGCTACCAGAACCCATTTTCTTTCCTTCTCACACCCACTTGCATATCTCAAGGAAGAGGAGGGAAAATGAAAACCTAATAACTGAGTCTGTGTCCTGGAACCTTCTATTTTCAGGAATCTGAGAGATCTTGTCTCCATGACTTTCATTTCCAACTATATCATTTCTGTTTGTAGGTGAGCAAAGGTTGCACATGTACTGATGCAGTTCCCTACCTGAAATGGAACGACTGGTAACAGTTAATTATTCTTCCTCCTTAAAAACTTTTCAGTACTTTATTATAGTCAAAATACAATTTTAGTAGAAACTTCCTTGTAACATTAGTCTTTCCATTTGAGACACATCTAATACTTCATCACATCCAACTCAACCTGTTCTACCCTCCACAGCACTAGGAGGACTGCTTGACATACGGCAGGTACTCAACCTAGATCTGTTGACCAAAAGTAGAAATCTCTAGAAACCTGAAGACTGAGGCTTCTGCTTTGAAGAAAATGGCTTCTCTATTCCCATTCTTCATCTGGATAAATCCTACCCATTCTGCTGTCTGGCTAAAGCCTAGTGTTCAGAGAGAACTTCTCTAACTCCCCTCTTACCAAATGTAATGCATATCTTACTAAAACCTGATGAAATATTTTCTTTCAACTGACCATAGTTTGCAAGCTTTGCTGAACTGCTTGTATAGTGTCAGTACTAGAGACTGTACCGGGATAGGCAGCCACAACACTGCCACAAGAAGTTCCCAGATGATACTCACGTCCTCATATGACACTGCTGCCATCCCCACGTGGCACGAACATCACGGACAGGAAGGAGAGGAAGGAAGTGGAGAATACCCAGGGCCGCCAATGGCTTCCTTCTAAGTTGCCTAAACCTGCTCCTTACCTAGGCACTGTATTTCTCAATATTTATTTCAAGTCTATTATTCAGAAGTTGACTGTTTAATTTTATTGTTTTTCTCTCACCTTTTCCGTTTCTCAGGAATAGTTTTAATTTTCTCCCAGGTCTGGGATTACATTCAGCCCTCAGTTACCACTCTACAGCGTGCACAAGAATTTCCTTCATATCTCAAAAAAACAAAACTCTAAACTTAGATATTAATACATGGTCTCCCATATAGTATATGAGGGCTGTATGGAAAGTATCCAGCCATGTAATATGAAAAACAGAGGCATTTATGGCTGGAGTTTTTCCAGACAGCCCTCATACATATTACTTACACACACACACACACACACACACACACACACACACACAGAGAGAGATAAATAAAATTAACAATTAGGCTTACAACTTCATTAGGTATACTTTCTAAGAAGCTGTCACTTATTTGAATGCACATTCATTTTTAAACATTATGTTTAAACATCCTAAGAAAAGACCTTACCTGTTCACCTGCATCTTGAAACTCTTTGCATGCATCAGGGAACACATCATAAATAATGAGTGGATAGCCATGTTTCATGAGATTTTTGGCCATTGGATTCCCCATGTTGCCAAGTCCAATGAATCCAACTGGAGTCTTAGAGGCCATTGACCTAGAACACACTGATTTCAATGCATTACTTTCAATGGGAGCAGATAACATTTTTTATTGTAAACATTCATTCAACATTAGTAAGTCAATTGTTATATTTTCCACCTATCCCTCCACCCCCTCCCTTTTGGCAACCATTAACTTGTTCTTCTTAACTATGCGTTGGTTTGGTCAACTATTATTTAGGTGTTTCCTATTAAAAAGATTTCAAAGTTTAGGTTTTAAACTAATGATCTTATCACATTTAAAGATATCAACAATGTACAGCAGACTAACTCCTAATTATCAAGTTATCCACCTCTAGAACATCCCTTTAACATTTTTAACAATAAACTTTAAAATGCTATCATTTATAAAATACCTGTTAGGTACTTTACCTATTATGTGAAGTATTCTAGAGACCTCATATCTATATTATCTCCTTTAATAGTGTGTATTTTTAAAATGTGAAAGTATTCAATAAAACCTCTTTCTTGGACAAGGTTTCCAATTACCTTCCCAACCCACATTTATAGAAACCATCCCCTCCAAAGGTATAAAAGCAATCTCAGTACAATGTTAACCCAGGAGAATGTACTTCAACTGAAAGTCACCAGTTTATAAATGGGGTTTTAGGAGGAGGGGGACACTTACATGGGCTTTAAATGGCAAGAGTAACACTTAGCACCTTGGGCTAACAACTCAATGCACTTTCAAAGAGGCTCTTCCATTTACAAGAAAAAGAAAATCATCTTAAACACTGTATGCTTGTGTTCTCTGATTTTTCTTTATTATTATTATTATTATTTTTACAAAAGGCTTTTTTACAGAGTGGCACACAATTCAAAGTAATGTTTTTTGCAAGACAGAGCAGAGAGGCTTTGCATTACCATGAAAATAACATTAGATGATATTTCTGTTTCTAGATGTAGAACTCTACTCAACAAGTATTTACTGTAGGAAGTTCTATGACAGCTCAGAGACAGACACAAGCAAGTTATAGGCTTGCCCTCAAAAAGCTCAGTCTAGTAAGAGAAGAGAAGTAACTCCACTTGCCTCTTATCCTACTGTTTCCCACTGTATTTTTTCTTTTTCTTTCAAGGATCCAGTTTTAAAACCATATAGTGCACCAAAAAACCAGTTACCCTTTAAGTTTCAGATCCTCTCAAATGATGGATCCCTGTTCTTCCTTGAATTAATCTAAATGCAATGGTATTTCCTAAAACAAAATTATTTGAAGTCTTACTGATTAAAAAGTAAGAGTCTTCTTGGGTTAGAAGCCTATTTCCTTTTAACTTGATGATCATCTCTAACATTTCTATTAAATATGGGTATCATTCTTGTGCATCATCACCTTACCACTCTTTAGTTTTAGAGGAGTATAACTGATACAATAGGAGTCTTGTGTCTAACTTTCTGATCCATAAGAGGTTCGATGATAATCAATGATGATGATTCCTGGTCAGCAGAACAAGAATGAGAGGAAGGTTCTATCAACCAGAAGACTAGCTCAGCTTCTGAAGTACTGACAGGATAGCAATTCCTGGTAATGAACTCTTTCTTAGAAGAGCTGAAGTAGAGTGCTGATGTTAGCTGTTAAAGCTGAGGTAAAAAATAATGAGGCCCAGTTTCTGGATGGGTCAATATGAATATCAATGAAGACAAAGTCTTTAATGATGGGCTCTGTTCTCTTCATTTCATCTTTGCTTGTGAGGAAGTTAGTTAGAGAAAGGGTAGTATAATTAAAGTCAGAGAAAGAGTAGTATAAATAGATGGCTTGTTATCAAAAGAGAAGAGGTTATTTACTGATGGGAATGATATGTAAAAACTTCACTGAGTTTAGAAGACTTAGATTCCTATCCAGGCGAGGCCAATTCTTAGATGTATGTCCTTGATCTAATGAGTTACTTAACTTCTCTAGACATTTTTATTAGCAAGCATAACTGGTTCAGGTTACTGTACTTGAGATAGTACAAGTAAAGCATTAAACAGTACATGGCACTTGACAGCCAGTAAGTATTTTCTACTTTTCCTATCAATGGTCAAGAAGTAGCACTGGGGTACAAATCCTATATGCCAAATGTCCCTTTTTGGCTTAGTAGGTTAAAAGAGCCAGAGTGTTACTTTAGGCAAATGCCCTGTATGTGAGAAAATACAGCTTTTAGAGTTCCGTGGTGGTGCAGTGGCTTAAGACTTCGGTGCTGGCACTGTCAATGCTGCAGCCTGGGTTTGATTCCCAGCCAGGGAACTACCCACATACCAAAAAAAAAAAAAAAAAAAAAAAAAAAAAAAAAAAAAAAAAAAAAATACAGCTTTGAGTTAAGGTGATGCATTAGGTGTGCCTAGACAATACAGAAGAATGTGCTCCTAAAAGGGCAGAAATTTAAATGAGTATATAATAAAATCACTACCCTAAAAGTTTTCAAACTTAAATAACACAGCTTCCTTTAAGTAAGTCACACACATGAATGTGTGCAAATAGTAAAGTTAGACCATAGCTAAAATCAACATAGGAGAATTATCAGTCAACACAATATAAAGGTAATATTGATTGGTAAAGAAACTAGTTAGAAAATTTGGCAAAGTTGGTTTCTAAATTTATAGACTTATAGATTATGTCCTCTTCCTTTAATGGGCCAAAGGCAAAGTTATCCCTACTTGGTAACAATAAGTGTTGCCAAAACTCAGGCTTTCTGTTTCAAAATGCAAAAATTGGTAATAGGTTAATTATTTGATTTTACATTTCAAAAAAAATTTCCCTAATCAAAGTTATGCATTACATTGTAGAAAATGGGAAAATACTAAAAAGGCATAAGAAAAAAGTTAATCTCACTACACAAAAATAATCACTATTTTTAATGCATTTTTTCATTATAGCATGAGATTGTTGTAAGATACAACTTTATGTTTTATTTTATCACATATTATGTTTTAAGCATTCTATTTGCTTAATATTAAGTTACTAAACTAAGGTTAGTGACTTACTCTATAAAGGCCTTTATTGTTTGAGTAAAGTTAGTCTAGAAATAAATATTCTCCCTATGTAATTTCACAAGTTTAAGGTCAACTTGTCCCTGGGTCATGTGCATCTTTTCAGAGCTCCATGTGCAACCCTAGAAGCCTACGTAAAGAGGAAAAAATGCCATTATACATTTTATTTATGCTATGTGTTGTTTTGAAGGCAGATTTATTATGCACTAAGAGCCAATAACAAAAAAATTGGGGGGTTCCCTGGTGGTGTAATGGCTAGGCTTCAGCACTGTCAACGCTGCGGCCTGGGTTCGATTCCCAGCAAGAGAACTACACCCCCCCCAAAAAAAAATTTTATGCCCATTTCTGTATATGATGCTGGTTAATTTTCCCATTCTACCTTTAGCCAGGTAGTCAAGTTAAAATTGATACAAATTATTTTCCATGTACATGTTGGTGAATCGCAATGAGTGCAGAGGACCTACAGCTATAAATTTTTTTTATGTGTATAAAGAAATCTGAAACTAAATTTAATTACCTTCTAAGATAAAATACAAATTTACTTTTATTAAATAGTGATGAAACAGTAATATATGTATGGTTTAATACTGTTCTTTCTCTAATTCTTTTTTGATGCTTTAAGTATTTCAAAATTAAGATGTGCTTTTAACCGACAACTTTCAGGTCTCATTTGTTTTAAACAACTGTGTGGACCATTATATTACCATCCATATGACATAAACACCTTAAATATACTATGGAGACAAATATCTCACAGAATTCAGTATACTAAATAACATTACTGTTTAAACATGGCTCTTTTTCTGAAGGTCTCTAGGCTCCCAAATTGAATGCAGATTTTTTTAAAAGTCCAACGTCAAAAAAGTGGACACTTTTGTAGTAAACTAATATTGACGAAAACATTTAAAACAATTCCAGAGTAAAAACTGCGGAAGTGTTTTAATCATCACAAAAAGAACTATTTAAAATTGATCGTAAATTTACCCTCATAGAACATCTTTGGGTCAAAGAACCTAAAAACCAAGATTACATGCCAAAGTAGTCTCACCAGCATTGTGGAGCAGCATTCTAGTTCACATAGGCAAAATAGCCTTGGGCCCCTGACTTTTCTATCATGAACAGTAAGAACTTTCATAACTCTACAAGGTGCATCAATGGTTCATTAAAATGTCATTCGAACACCTTGTAAAACCACCCAACAGCCCTTGTCTTCCTTGGCTAATCAAAACTGAAAGAACTGCACATTCATGTGACAACTGGTACAACATTTACTACCCTGGAAAAGTGATTAACTAATTTTTTTAAGTATCTCCAAAGTGGAAGGTATTTTTTGTAGCTCAATCCCTATAGCTCAAGCAGTGGTTACACTCAAGTTTGGCAGATTCTGCGAGTTTATATCTTGTTACCGTGATTCCATATCAGACATCTGTTCTCTTGCATAGTCACATGGAGCTTGCCCTTCTCAAGTCAGAGAGGAAATTCTTCTGCTTAGCTTTTACTGAGGAGGAAGGGGAGCAATTAAAAACTCAATTCCCCATCTGCTGTTTTATTTTTTAAGGAAAGATTTTTAAAAATTAATACCAAGGCTTTTTTTAAAACCCGAGTATGATGTTGCTAAACAGTGCACTGTTACAACTCGCAGACTTTTACAGGAAGACAATGGCAATGTCCCCACAAATTAACCAATTTTTATTGTAAGGAGGAATTCTGGTGTGGTAGAAAGTGCAGTAATGAGGAAGAATCAAGGACTAACTTTCTAGATCCTGCTGGGATACTCTAATTCACTTGTCCAAGGGGGCTCAGGATGTTCGTCTGAAAAGGAAGAAATTAAGATCTCTGTGAATCTAAATACAGCCTCTTTCTAAGTCAACGGTTAGCTTCCATAACTTATGGGGGGAGGGAAGGGGGATGGGTAGAGGCCACAAATTTAAGGACGTTGTAAGCGTTTTGGTTAATCATTTGACATAAGTGTCATCTTCAGGTAGCAGTTACCAAGAAGAGGCAGACAGGAGCCCACCTTGCGAGTCAAGGGTGACTTGAAACTTTGCTGTAAGGACTTCCACTTGATCTGTATTGACACTTGTGTAAAACCATCTTGTACAATTAAAGTGGTTAAACAAAAATCAGCGATCCACCCAGGGTGCACCCTGAGGGTTGTTGAAAGGCCAGCCAGTGCTGCAATGCCAGGGGTCGCTGGGATGGGGACAAGATCCCCCTGAGGCTGCGCCCTCTACTTGTCCTCATGCCCTAACTCCAAAGAATCACGCCCCGGACCCAAATATTCTTCACTTTACCTAAAGGTCTTCCCACCCTCACCTAAGTCCCATAAAGGGCGCTGAACGCCATTCAACTGGATCCGGGGCGAGGATATTGGAAGGAACTACTAGAGGGGCGAGCGGCAGCCGTAGAAGACGCCAGGCCTTGAACCCCATCTAAATGTTGGATTTTAAGCCCCGACCCAACCGCAGCACTCCCAAGAAAAGGCCTCTTCGGCCGCCAGGGCACGAAGAGCAGGCGGCCGGAGGAAAGACGGGGGAAGAAGGCACGGGGTCCTTACCCGCTGCAAGGCTGGCCGCTGCCGGCTGCTGCCGGCGGCTCCAGTACCGGAGACCGGAGGCGGCTCCACGGAGCCGTAAGGAGGCTGCCATGCTGCCCCCGCCCCGCCTACCGGCGGTGACCTCCGCCGCTCCGGGCTCGCCCACTGACTACGAGGGTGCGCAGCGAGACAGGCAGGCACAACACCTCCGAGGCCGCGCGCGCACGCGCTCTGCTTCTCAGGGCGGGCACCCACCGCGAGGGAGGAGCGCAGCGCCGAGAGGCGTAGGAGCTGTCAATCC
>PVJL010006492.1:0-91318 GCA_004026885.1 Lyroderma lyra
AAAGACTTATGTACCCCAATGTTCATTGCAGCGCTGTTCACAGTGGCCAAAACATGGAAACAACCAAAGTGCCCTGCGACAGATGACTGGATAAAGAAGCTGTGGTACATATACACAATGGAATATTACTCAGCTATAAGAAAAGATGAAATATTGCCATTTGCAACAAAATGGATGGACCTGGAGATCATCATGCTTAAATAAATAAGCCAGACAGAAAAAAACAAAAACTCTATGACTTCACTCATATGCGGAATATAAAACTAAAAGCAACAAAGAAAAAAGAAATGAACAAACAAATAACCCATGAACACAATCAATAGTTTAATGTTTATTTGGGTACGAGTGGGTTAGGGAGGGGAGAAAGGGGATTGGTTGGGGAGGAGGGGGGGAAGCTAAATATAAGGTGATGGAAAAAGAAGTCACATTAGGTGGTGAACTTACTATACAAGCTGACAATGCACTGTAGAATTGTATGTCTGAAACCTATGTAATCCTTGCTAACAGATGTCACTCCAATAAGTCTAACAATAAAAATTAAAAAAAAAAAGAAATCAATGAATACAAATCTTCATATATTTGACTGCATGACCTAGATTTAGGACGTGCACAGAAGCGTAAGTCTTCAAGCTAATATTCATACCTAATTTCTTCCAGTAACTAAATAAAATAGATGTAAGGGTATAAGGGGTGGTGGGGAAGGAGGGAGAGGTATTCAAATATATGGAGGGAGAGGAAAAAGAAATGACTCTGGGTGGTGAGAACACAGTGCAACACGTAGATGATAAAGAACTGTACGCCTGGAACCTATGTCATTTTACTAACCGATGTCACCCCAATAGATTTATTAATAATAATAAAAAATAATATGGCTGTATTAGAGCCAGTAGGGATCTTTTAATGAAATGTGTGACTGCCTGTTTTGGTCTGTGCATTACGAATATAGAAGAACAAATCGTAAACTCTTCCAGCAGTCTTGAGTCAAAAGAAGGAAATCAAAATTCTAAAGGCTGATCTGGTACAGCATACTGTTATAAAATTAATAGTGACAGCCCTAATGAAATCCTTTAATGTGATGATTAAAAAGATCCAATGAAATAAAGTATAAGTATAATTTAAAAATATGTTCTTAGCCCTGGAGAAATGAAGGTTAGGCAAATTATCTGAGTTTTAAAAACTTCTTTTCATTAATAATAGCTCACATTTGTGTAGCCCTTTTAACTTCCAGAGCATTTTTATAATTTTCACCTAATTGTATCCTTACACCATTTTTGTTACATAGCAATGGAGAGAATGATAAGTCCTATTTGCCATTGAGGAAACTGCTTCCAAAAGAGATTATTAAAGGACTTGCTCAAGGCCAAATAAATCAATGGGGAAACTAGCCTTGGAGACCATATTTTGTAACTCCAAACCCAGCCCTTTTCCATCCAGCCAAACCAATTCTAATGAGCAATAATATCTCCTGCTCAGGAGTAATCATTCTTGTAAAAAAGACTGTGCCCTGTTCTGGAAGCCACCACTTGAAGTAAGAAAGAGGAAATTTGAAGGTGGTTTAGAAACAAATAAAAACGATCCATGTTTGAGAAATACAACTTATGAAGATAGTGTCTTGAAACTGCTTTGTTGGGAAATTTGAGCTTTGGGGGCAAAAGACTAAGCAGGGACTTGCTATCATTAACAAATAATGATACAGATTTTTTTCTGTTTAAAATTTAAGACAGAATGGCAAGGTGTATAACATCAGAAGATAATGTCATGTTGGGTTGCTAGGAATATCGTAGGATAAGAATTACTAGATGTCTGTATTACCAAGTGGTTTATGTCCATCTGTTCCTGAGAGATGGTAAAATCTGGGTAAAGAGTGCAGCCAATTAGGGTAAAATACACTCCAAATTCAAAAGGATGCATTTGGTAACTCTCTAGCCTAGGTGATTCACATTCATCATGTCTAAAGGAGACTTCAACCTAAATAGAATGGAGTGTCTCTTGAACCCCATTGAGGTTTGGTCACTCTGCTCCACATATAGAAACATTCATTCAGAATGTCCAGATGTCTCAAATACTAACCCAAACCAGCAGGAAGTTATAGGATCTACACAAGTTTCTATTTAAGCATGTATACTTAAGGTAAGGATACATGAGATAAGCTGACATTACAAAACTGTCTCTGTTTGCAATGGATCTGGGAGCATAGTGTGGCCACTGAATATATGTTCACAGTATTTACAGAACTTTCAAATGCTTGCAACTACAGTGATCAATAATTCCAACAGAAGTACTTTACATGAAGGGAATTTCACCCTATTCTGAAAACAAAATACAGTAAGAAAACAAAGAAGACTCATAGTTTTCCAACTCTAGGCACCATCATGTTGACTAACTGCCAAGAAGAAGGCAGTCAATTAAGGCATTATCATATGTAATGCATATATAATACATAATGATATATAATGTGAGGAGCATTCTGAAGAGGGTAATTACCAATCTAATTTTTAGAATAAGCTCTGTGAGGCAATTTATTATACAGATTATTATATTAAATGAACTTTAAAAAAATAGGTTTAAAATCAGTTTTCAGTTCTTCACTAAAGAATTGTGCATCCCCTTACCTACATGCCTAAAATAATAAATTTGGTTAATGTATGACATCTATGTACTCCATAATTCAGATCTTAAGTGTTGACAATTTACTGAGTTCCAAGGAGAGATAAAATGCTGGTTGACTGATTGATTTGCTAAGTCCAAGAAGGACTGTGGTGATGTGGCTCCCTATTCTCATCTAACCTGAGCAGTTTTTATATTGTATATCTATAGCAGAGGTATATTAAACTAGAACTTTATAAAAAGTTCTAAAAAACACTACCTTTTTTCTCTCTAAAATGCTATTAATTGTAAGATTCACCACCAATTTAATTAATAGTGGAATTGTTTTGTTTTGGGGGGGGTTTTTTTGGCTTTGTTTGGGGGGTGAAGTGGGCACTGTCACTGTAAATTTGCACATAAACACGTAGTATGAAATTTATCTTAATATCAGAACTACTGTAATATCTGAACAGAAATCCACTTTTCCTACTATTTCTGTTTCTAGAGCCTCTTCTGTTATTTTCTCACATTTCCTTCACTTAAAAATCAAGTTTTACCCAGAGTTTGTCAAGAGACTGGTAGAGGCAAAAGATATGTTGTCATTGTATTGGAATGATATAGTCAATATACAGTAGAGTGATTATACTTACCTTACAGAATTGTTCTAAGAATTAAATGAAATAACATAGCACGTGGCCTCTAGCATTGAGTTAGGCACTGAGTTAGGCTTTGAATAAGCAATCAGTAAGTTGTAGCAGCTATTCATTTTCTTCATACTCTACAGCTCCTCCAAAATTTTCTATAAAAGTTTCTTCCATTGTCCTATGGAACCCACTTTGTCCCAAAATTCTGTATCACAAAAGCCCCCAGGAGCTGGTCTGGCAATGACAGACACCTCCTTGAAAAACAAAGAAAAAAGAAAGAAGAAAATGGAATAGCAATGCCAGAATCCTCTTTTGCTGATGGATGAAGGAAAGCATGGGAATACCCAAGCACTCATGCATTTCATCTATCATACCCCTGTGAGAGCTCGTCTTATGTAAGCCGTGGGCATTGTGACAAAGAGAACTATCCCTCACAGCTCAGATTCCAGGCTGTGATAACTGCTAAGTATGGTAATTCCACAGCATGAAACACCCATGTTTGTGTGTGATGATGGGAGGGCACGAGGAAGGGTGGCCAAGGAAAGCTACGGAGTAAGAATTATGTTGGGATTTCAGAGAGAATTCAAATTGGATGGTGAGGTGCAAAGTATTTCAGAAAGAGGTAACACTATATGTAATGACCTCAAATTTCAAATGACACTCAAGGAACTGAGTGCCAGCGTGAATGAACATGGTCATGGAAGAGGACAGTGGTGGGAGGTGAGCTGGAGAGGTAGGCATGTCACACAAGTCCTTGTGGACCAGGTCACTGGGCATAGTGCCTAACTAAAATGCTAATTGACTGAGGAACAAACTACTTCTGGACCAAGAAATCTATGACTCATATAGGGATGCATTGGCTAAAAAAGCGTTTTTTCAGTGACTGTCTTTGAGTCTGTCTGATTCTCAGACTCTAAGCTGCTTCTCTCCCTATTGCCCATTTTCTCCGTTCATACTGGCTCTGTACTCTGTTTCATATCAGTTTCTGTGACAATACTTTTAATAATCAGAGCCATTCAAGTAGGTGACTAGTATGCTAGTCAACCAGGCCCACCTTCCATCCAGGCTCTAAGAGAGAAAAAAGAGAAAGTATATGCGTTGTGGGGGATGATAAAACAAAAGTAGCAAAATGTTGGTGACTATTACAGCTAAGTGGTGGGGACATAGGGTTTTTATATTACCCTCTCTACTTTTGTAGATCCTTGGAAAATTCCAAATTAAAAAAGATTTTTAGAAACCTAGATTCCATCTCTTACAAGTAGTTCAACCCTTTTGCTGCAACATTCAGATACACCTGAATGAATATTTCCATCTGCTGATTGTGGTGCTCAAGTTTACCTCAAGAGCTCAAAAAAATTTTTCATCTACTATATGTCCATTTTTCTATTTGTTTAATAGTGTTTTTCAAGCATGAATAACACTAGGAAATTTTTATACTTTAATGTAATCATATATTTTAATACAATGTACCACCTTAACTGTATTTACTTAAAAATATAAATACTGTAATTACTGTAAAATTATTATTCAGTATAAAACTGTTTCAAGGACTTTTCTCCATTTACAAGAGTTTTTAATATGTTTTCCTGTGGCTTGCACTACCAACAACAAAGATGTTTTGTATGCCATATAGTATAACATTTTGTTATAAATTTTTATGTCATCAATGGCATTAGATTTTAATTTATCTATACTTAAATCAAATCTAATTGATGCCACTTAGTATGTTTTGACTGCTTTTTGCTAAAATTCAATATAATGGTAAATTTATTACCATATAACACAAATTTACAATAAAAATAATGTCATTTATTTGCGAAGCAGCTCAAAATGTTATTATTGAATGCATAAAATAGTCAAAATATTAACTTTTTATTTTTTGTGGCTTTTTGATACATTGAATAAAAACTTGAAGTCAATTAACCCAGTGAAAGGGTTTAATCTGGGGTAAATTATTTAACTATTCTGAATCCCAATTCCCTGATTTACAAATGAGGAAAATGCCTAGCTCTTAGAGGTAAGATTAAATTAAAAGATAGAGGAAAAGACCTAGGCACAGGACCAGCTTGCACCGGGAGCTCTATAGGCATTAATGCCCCTAAATTTCAATATTTAAAGCCTGAGCATCAAGGCCAATGTTTTGGCCCTGTAGCTCTGGCCCCGGGTCCTAGGACTTCTCTAATTTGAAGACCTTGTTAAAAATGAAGATTCTAATTAAGTTGATTTTGGGGAGGCTTACGATGCTGCATTTCCACAAGCTTCCAGGTGACATTGAAGCTACTGGACCACAGATCATACTTTGCAAAGCAACCCCTGACGTTTGCTGTATTTCTGAGACTCAGTGTCTGATGGTCCCCTCTTCTGATTGTTGGATTTCTGTTTTATTCTCCTGCTCTGAGTCCCTGGCTAGATAACTGCCCCCAAAATTCTAATCCCTCCAGGACTGAGGTCCTGCATACCTGCTAATGGTTACTCTCAAAAGTAAGCTTTATCTTGTTTCAAAATTTAGGAATAGAAGTTGTTTCTCTGGGAACAATGCCCCCCCTTCTGATTTCCTTTGTGGATCCCTGAGGAAACTGTGCTTCTGAAGCCACTGCTGCTGTGTTGCCTCTGATTGCTTTGTTACTCCCCTACCTGCACCTCTCTTCCTCAGACTAACCTGGGTACCAAATGCCTCCCCAGAGCAGCACTGGTTGTTTGTCTTGGCCTGGGCCAAGCGTGGGCCTGCCAATTGCCTGCATCTGGATTTGTCTCCTCAGGCTTTCCCAACCCCACTGGACTAGTGTCACACCCAGGCCCTTTCCTGTAATCCTCTCCTGACCAACACTTCCTGGCAGCCAACGCTTTCACACCTACTGTGGCACCAGAAGCCATTTCAACTTTGGAAGAGGAGGAAGATGCTTAATCCCCACAAAGGTATATATTCAGTAATGTGTTTCACAAGCAGATGCCTTATTTGAAAGCAGTTTTCAGTGTATGAACATGAAACTTACCTACACTAGTTTATGCAGAACTCTAGTCCTTTTTTTTTTTTTGGCTTTCTGGTATGTGGGTAGCTCCCTGACTGGGAATCGAACCCAGGCCGCAGCGCTGACAGCACCAGCGCCGAAGCCTTAAGCCACTACACCACCAGGGAACTCCTATGCAGAACTCTAGAACGAGGCTTAGAATTATTTTTTTCCAATCCACCAATTATAATCCCCCTGAGCTGGATGTATAAATTCTGAAAACTTGCTAGGAAAAGAAACTCATCAGCTCTGTTACTAACTAGATTATAGGATCATATTCTAGTAAGGATAATGGAAAGAGTTATCTGCTATATATATGTATGTGTTCTATCCCACAGGAACAATCACAGAAGCTATTAAAAATCACAACAAAATCAAACATTGAGAATAATGCACTCATGTTTAAACATGACTCTTCTATTTGACAGAAGTAACCTTGACAAGCAGCCACCCATCAATGCTTTCTAAACTGATAGGGGTATTCCACATCTCTCCTGCAACATTAAAAGATAGTTTGTAAAATATCAACTCAGAGTGAACTTGAAGGGAAGTTTCTCATCCTAACAAAAGCAGTATCTCTTAAGGTTCACAGAAAGTTACGTTTATGAAGAGTTCAAAGTGCTTTGCGTGTAATTCACACCTCGCTTAGAACTTACTTCTGTGAATATTTCTCTCTCACGAAGCTTCATTTAACTATTAAAAAGAGTTTATTTCTTAGTTTTGGGGCTTGTTTTATTTTCATTTCAGACCCCCAGAGAACACAAAATACCCCATAATATAGGGTATAAGTTTGTTGGCAACTGCTGAGAAGTAAACTTTATAGATTTAAGTAGTAGGGATAAATAGTCACCAATGTTAGCTATGCAGCATTTATTTTCCCATATTCTTTGGAGAAAAAAAAATTTCAATTATATGCTGAAAAAGTGCTGCCTTCAACCCTACCCATGGAGACATCTTTGGAGCAGCTGCTGTGGACTCTCCTCCCAGCTGCCTTTGGCTCAGGCTTGGCCTGCTCACAGTGAGTGACTGGTCCAGAATCACTGAGAAAAAAATACAAGACTTCTGCTTAACTAGGAGAGGTGTGCTTTCTGATCTTGAACATGCAAGGATATATGCTAGAACTGTTTCAGCCACTTTATCATCAGGGAGGAAGGGCAAATCTGAGAATTCAACCAAGACAGAAAAAGTGAGAGTGAGATAAGAGAGAGTCTGAGAATTGCCTGAGCTCTTGGCCTGAGGCAAGCCCTATTCTGATTTTTTAATTATGGGGATCAATAAATTCCATTTTGTTTAAGCCAGCTTGAGTTGGGTTTTCAGCCACATAGTATCAAGAGGAATACTAATTAATGCAGTATGTTAAGTGAGGCTAGGATGGAGAGACTGAGAACACACAAGAAATATAATCGCTCCCATTATGTACAAAACCTAAGCAAAAAACTCCACTACCATTGTGTAGAGAACATGGAAAAATAATATAATTACATTTGAATATTATGCCTTTTTACAGTTTTATCTCCACAAGCCAAAAATCTTTTCAATTACTTATTTAAAAGGCAAGCTAATTTATTTGGTGTCATTTAGACATATATATATATATTAATTATGAAAACAAATTTGTGAAAGTCAAAAATTACAACATAAAAATGTCATTTTATTTAAAAATTTTGCCCATAATCAAAAGAGGAGTTGGGCTAGCATCAGCTTTTTGAGCACTGGCTCTCTCATTATTATTATTATTATTTTTTACTTTGTAATAATATATTGCATCTCATAGCCAGTTAATATTTATCAAGATGTGTTGTATATATTGTATTGTTTAAGCTTTTTTTTCTTTTTACATAGGAGAAGGACATTACATATACTTCACATCAAACCCCCACACCCTCAACCACACCCAAGCACCACTTCCCAAATTCTGTAACTGTAGACAATGACATTCAGGGATTATGGAACTCAATAGAAAAATATTTTAGCAAAATGTGTACACGAACCAAATGTTAGATGTGGAATAGGATAAGACCACTACTTGGTATAAACTATGTGCCACATTATTTCAGCTCCTAATATGGTTAGAAAGAAGTATTTTAAAATGATGATTTTGTATCTGATACTGGTATAACTCAGCTATGGTACTGTCATGAATTTGGAACTAAACTACAGTCATTATCTAGTTCAAGATAACATGATAGTATCAGGTGTACGTTATCTGAATGGTCAAATCCTTAGAAGATAGAGAAAAGGAAGAGCTCAGATTTTGGTCAGAAAGACCTAACAATCTGGCCACACCCATTTACTGCTGTGTAACCTTAAGCAAGTTAATTCTCTAAACCTTATCTCCTCATGGTAATGATGGGACAATCACAATGGCTACATATGGAGTTATTGCTATGATTATAGTATAGCCACTCCTCACTTAATGAACAACCTACCTGTTTAAGGACCCCTCGAACTTGCCTGTTTTCCAGTGCTGAGAGTCTGCTTTCTCAGTTTGTATGAGTCTCAGGAATCCCCTTTCTCAGTCTTTGTCTTTTTCCCCCAGTGGGTTAGTATTCACTACATGAAGTATTTGCAATCACACAAAACTACATATTTCATTTATAAGAGTAGCATCAGGTAATAACTATTGAAAAATACATACCCTGGAGCACCATGACAGACCACAACATTGCCTTTGAGCTCCTCCCTTATCGACCAATTTGCTAGTCATAGGAATGGAACTCGATAGTTAAGTTATGACTGGCTGCATAAACAGACCATTTAAGAGCATAGTCCAGGGCCTGAGTATGGGGATCTCCTCTTCTGGACATGCCTGTCTCTACTCGTGTCGATAGTTGATCACTCTCTGTTGAGTTGTTCTCTGGAAATTGCCCTCAGCAAGAGAGCTCTATCTTCCTGGGGGATCTCCTACATCCAAAGCTTGGTCAATGAGACAGTATAAAGTCACAGGCCACTTGTGTTATTTCAAAACCATTTCTAAAAGGCCAGGTCCAGATCTGCCCAGAGGGGTGGCAGAGACCTCTCCCATGACTGCACTAAAGCCCAAGTTCTCCTTCTATCTAATCCTGCTTTCCTCATTCTCTTACAAGTGTTGATCACAAGACCGTTTTCCAAGGAACTTCCTGCACAGGAATCCACACTTTAAAGTCTACTTCTAGGGAAAGGTGACCCAAGACACTATTACATAGAAAAGGCTCAGTCAATATTAGCTTCAATGATGACAATAATGATGAAGCTGAAAGGAGTGTAGAACATGAATTTGACTGTTTTGTTTTGATAACGTCATATATAGAAACTGTTTCCTTAAATTATATTCTTTAACTGTGTAGGACAAGTCTCATGTTAAAAGTAGAACTGCTGACAATAATGACTGGCTACTCTCCACTAACAATCTGCTTAATTAGTAGATCGTATCTAAACTGACACTTCTGTTTTCAACTCAGTGATTGTTTATGTAGCTATTTCTATTTTTGAGCTTTTATCACATTGAATAAGTGTTGATTAAAAAGTTAAAAAAAAATCTCCTTAAACAACAGTTTCCTTTAAGAGCCCTTTACATTTTAATATTCCATGATTGTATAATTTTGATTACAGTAATATCTGAGTAATACATTCTCTAGGAAATAAGGTCATTTAAATACCAAAATTGTCCTTGGAAACAACACTTCATAAATTATGCAAAGCAATGGTAGTGTGAAACAAAAAATCAAGTGGCAACATGCAAACTGCAATTGAAAAAGAGGTTGTCAGGAAAAATAATTCCAGATTTTCTCCTAACAGAATCGTAAGAATAACAACGCAGAGTATAGCATAGCTGTAGATACTGAAAAAATGTCATACAAATTGTAATACAGAAAAGGACATTGGCATTTGCATGTCAAATCTTCTTTATCGATAAATAAACTGAAAGCCAGTAAAACTAAATTATTTGCCCATGGCCATACAGCTAATGCAAGACAGAGCCTAGACTCAAAACCAGTTCTTCCCAACAACTCCCACCCTTTCATCTTGACTCCTCCAACAGGCTCTCTCTGCCTGAGCCCAGGAAGGTCTCCTTTTCTCTAACAACCCCTTATAAAATTTCCATCTGAAAATTACTCCAAAATATACATTTTTTCCTTTTATAACTGAACAATTTTATTATTAAGTAATATCAAAAGGAACCCTCACATACTGCTGGTGGGAATGCAAATTGGTACAACTGCTATGGAGGACAGTATGGCGGTTGCTCAGAAAATTGGGAATGGAGTTACCATGTGACCAGCAATCCCCTTTCTGGGGATCTACCAAAAAAATTTGAAAACCTTAGTGAGCAAAGACTTACGTACCCCAATATTCATCGCAGCACTGTTCTCTCCATGGCCACGTAACAAAAATGGTGTTAAGGGTACAACTAGGTGAAAGTTATAAACATGCTCTGGAAAAGTCAAAAGGGCTGTACAAAGGTGAGTCATTATTGATGAAAAATAGTTTTTAAAACTCAGATCATGGCCAAGTCATAGAAACAGCCAAAGTGCTCTTTGATAGGTAACTGGATAAAGAAGATGTGTACATATACACAATGGAATATTGTGTTAAAATGGATGGAACTGAGATCATCACACTACACAAAATAAGCCAGACAGAAAAAACCAGAAACCATATGACTTCACTCATATGTGGAATATAAACCTGAAAGCAACAAAGAAACAAAAACTCATGGACACAATCAATAGTTTAGTGGTTATCGGAGGGTAATGGGGTAAAAAGGTAGGAGAAGAAGGAGTGGGAGTCAAATATATGGTGACGGAAAGAGAAAAGACTCTGAGTGGTAAACACATAATACAACACATAGACGATGCACTGTAGAATTATATACCTGGAACCTACGTAATTTTTGCTAACCAATGTCACCCCAATAAATTTAACAATAAAATAATAATAGTAATAATATATGATATTATAATACAAATATCCATGTGCTTTTAATAATTTTATTTGCTTTCTATATGATTTCTATAGTAGTAACAAAGTTACAGACAAATGCAGTGAAGTTAAAATAATCTTCATTTACAGATTTATTAGTATAGTCTTTGAACAAAGAATAAAGAAAAATATTTTGACTGGTTTACAAAACACTATTTTAATGTTAATTTGGACCCCCACTAGTCACAACCAATAAAATATCAGGTTTTAGAGATGTTTTTTCTAAGCAATTTACAAATTTTGATAAGTAAAACTGTAATTTTGGATTAAAGCTGTTCTCAAAGATCCTTGGTAGAGATTAATATTAAAAGGCTTCAATAAAATAAAATGAGATGCTGAATACTATTTTTTTAAATAATTAATTTTAGGACATGCTGATTAAAATGGCCTACACTGGTTTTATGAATGGAAATTTAAAGTCAGAAACAGACTAATCATAATAAGTTGAATCAAACCCTCCTGAGCAATGGGTGTGTTTTCAACCGAATTGAAGAAAATAACACATTTTGAGTTAATCCATAAAAGTCTCTTAACTTACATTATTTATCTACATTGAAGGTGTCCTCTAAGCCACAAACATAATTTAGCCTGGTGGCAGTTGTGAAGGCAGATGTTTCTTAATGGGCTGACACTAAATGCAATCATTTCATGTGCAGTGAATCACACATAGTACATACACTAGCCCATGTGATCCTTTTGAATACCCATTAACTAGTTCTTCTGAATGTTTCATATGTTTTCATTTTTATTTTGTCATTTAAAAATATATGCATGCTACAAATGAGACGTGCATTTCATATTTCCAAATCTGAGGGAAAAAAATCCACTCATTATCTTTTTCTAATTATTTCATTCTATAATTTTTGCCAATTCTTATACCTTGGCTTGCCATGGGAGAGGTAAAAGATGCTGAGACAAGGTATCTATCCTGCTTTTAGTTATTGACATTGACTTACATATTGCTCAGGATACCTTCTCCTCTTCTTATTTAGAAGGATCCTTAGTGACTACTATTTATAAAAACATGTGAAGAAATAAACCCTTTTAGTAAATTTTGGAATCGGGCTTTTGCGTGTTGCTATATTCCTCTGACTTGGTAACTATCAGAATATTTGCACTGTATTAGGGCTGAATCAATATGGAACCAGAGAAATTACCACCAGTCAAATAATTTAAATCTATGGTGGAAGAAATTAGTTAAATCTCATTAAATCAATCAGGCCAGTCTTCTGACTTAATTATAAAGTTAATTCTGTCAAAGTAGTCAATTTGTTAAACTCCTGTTTAATAGGTATAGTTTAAAAGTTCTCATGTGTTTCCACTTACCAGGCCCTTTACATACATAATCTCATTAAATCCCCATTACAGTACTTCAAGTTAGAGTAAGCTGACACTTAAGAATAGCTCGCGTAGACCAGAAATAAATGGTGGCACCGTGGTTGAAGCCCTTGGCTGTCTGGCTCCAAAGCATTTACCATTTTCTTTGTAACATGTTGCATTCCTTTATCTGTAATGTGCAAGGATTACAAGAGTATAAAAGTCATATATCACAGCAGATCAGCCTCTTTTCTCTGCAGTACTTACAGTCCTTCCCCAGCCCTCCCCAATGGCAGGCTGAAAATGGAGAATTGGAGGCACAGATGAATGCACATGCATGCACACAGACACACACACACACACACACACACACACACATCATATATCATATTCATACACAAGGGCAGTCTGGAAAAAATCCAGCCATAAATGCCTCTATTTATCATTTTACATGGCTGGATACTTTCCAGACAGCTCTCGTATTCAATCTGTAGTGTACTGCGATATGTCCACCCTGACTTATAACACAGTGCAAAAGGGGTTGGGAACACTGAGCCTTGTAGTGTAAATTTTTCTAAGCCCAAGCCATATTCTGCACCTGAGGTTCCTCTTAGGTTCTATACTCTGAATCAGTGCATTGCTCTTACATTCATCCCCTTTAAATGTGTTGAAAGATTTTTAAGAACCTCCCAGGGACTAGCCAATCTTGGGGAACTCCGACCAGAAACGTTATGAGATAAATTCAGGGATACATCAAATCCTCAAGCATGGGAAAATAAAGAAGGGAAGCAAAATTAATGGAAATGGGAGAGCAATCTGCTACTGATTTTATACTTACTCTTTATGCTGGTCATTCCTGAAGGAGTGAATGGGGCTTACTGATAGTTTTCTATTTGAATGCCACTTGCTGTGTCACAGAGTGACTAGTAACGACATGTCAGCTGTGCAACTCGCAGGCTCTGTTTGTGTTTTGTTGATGGGTCAGGCATCTGTGTGTGTTTCTACGGTCCATTGCTAAAACGAATCATTATACTCTGATTAACCATGTTCCCATTCCTCCTTATTACTAAATCCAGTAACAAGGACAGCAGAACAGACACCAAAAGCATGATGCTTACTTACGTCTACAAGTAGAAGCAAATACCAAGTGGTGGAAGCATGCTTTCTCAAAGTTTACTTGTTAAAAGAGAGGCCAGATACGTAAAACTCAGATTAATTACCCCCAAATGACTGGCTAAAGTTGAATAAAATATAGGCTCATTAACATTCAACAGTGCTGCTTAGAGAAGAGAGGACAGGAACGAAAGATTAAAGTTAAATGAGAACAAGTATATTTTCATTATTTGAGTTGAATTTTTCAAGGACAGATTTTTCCTCTACACCAAAACAAATTGTATCATTAAGCTATGCCTGAAAATGTGGCCTCTAGTGACAAGTTCCTTGGGTTCAAATTCTGACTTACCATCTGTGCAATTTGGACAAATTCTTTGCTGTCTTTGTGCCTCAGTTTCTCTACCTGTAAACTAAAGATAATGATGCTGCCTACAATGGTTTTGATCATGAAATGATTTACAACTCAGAATTGCTTTGATGATGAAATGACTTAAAAAAAGTAGTGCCTGAAACAGACCTACTTGTAAATCATTGTAGCACTGATCTAGAGAACCCTCCTGTCACTTATACAGAGGACTTGCAGTCCTTATTCCTTAATAATTTCAGATACATTTAGTAACATTTTCATGTTCACAGCATTTATTTATTTATTTATTTATCTTTTTATTACGAAAGATTTTGTTAATGCTGTTCCTTTGAGAACTGGAAAACATCCCTTTGGATCAAATAAAATACCACAGTGGAAGTATTTTTGAAAAGCACTATAATTGTTATGTAAGTGTGATGAAAGGAAGCAGTAAAAAGGAGAAAAACCATTCCTGCCTTTTTAGCAAACAATTACTTTTACTAACATAGCAATAATAAAGACTATACCACCTGTTTGTCTAACCAATAGATAGTTTTTAAGCCACTATTGGGTTATCTTCAAACAAGCTATTTCTAGAAAAGAATTATGCTCTCTACCTCAATAAAAGATAAAAATTCTGGTTATCTTTTTCCCCATTTTCCAATGAATAACACATGATTTCAAAAAATCAATTTGATTTAAATTTTGCACTCTTTGCTAATGCTGATAACGCTGCTGACGACATATTGGTGCATGCTTGGGATAATTTTCTGGAGTCCGTTTTGCATCCTTTGAACATTATCTTCATTTAGGTCAGGCATGTCTAACCTGCAGCTCTGAATGGCTTTGAATGCAGCCCAACATAAATACTTAAAACATTATGAGATATTTTTGTGAACTGTTTTTTAGCTCCTCAGCCACTGTTAGTGTATTTTATGTGTGGCTCAGGGGAGCCAAAAGGTTGAACACCCCTGATTTTGGTGATAAGAGAGGAGGTGAGAACTGTGACATAACAGAAACAATAGAATATAATTATTAATTATTACCGATATTCACACAGGCCAATGTATCATTTTAGCATTACATCTAAACTTGAGTGTACATTCAACATAATTTCAGAGACAGTTTCCTTTTATTTGGATAGTAAGCATACATGGTTGATAATAAGCTGTCAGCCCATATCTTGGTCCACTGAGGCTGTTATAACAAACCACAATTGACAGGATGGCTTATAAACAACAGGAATTTATTTCTCATGGTTTGAAGGTGTGGAAGTCCACCTTTCAGGCACCAGCAGATTCAGCATCTGGCTAAGACCTGCTCCTGGTTCATAGAAGACCATTTTCTGGCTGCATTCTCACATGGTGGAAGACACAGGGAGGTCCCAGAGTCCCCTCCCTAAGGGGACTAATCTCATTCAGGAACACCCCACCCTAATCACCTTCCAAAGGCCTCCTATCCTAATACTACCGCTTTGGGCATTAAGATTTAGCTTATGAATTTGGGGGAGACACAAACTCAGCATAGAAGCTTATAAAATAAAAATTCAAACAGTGCAACAAAAAATATGGAGTTCTCTGGGTTTTAAGATTCCTGGGATTAATGAGCACCATGTCTTACACTAGGCCACTCCCTAGAATACAGTCTGTATGATCTGTTCCTAAGCCAGGTGAAGCTTCACCGTATTGCTTGAAGTCTCTTTGAAAGACCCTGTTTTTATGTACCAACTGGCATCATAATACACCATGGAGTTCAAGGTAAAGAGCATTATTTTAAATTTAAAACCTGGTTAGGCTGACCAGATGTACCATTTTAAATGGGACAGAATGACAATGGCATTGTCCCATTTCAAACAGTACATATGGTCAGCATACTGACACCTTGAATTTAGCTCAGTGAGACTAGGCTGACCACACATACCATTTAAAAACGGGACAGTGCTGTTGTTTTTCTGTCTGGTTTAAAACAGCACATCTGGTCAGCCTAATTCTGGGACATATCCAGTGGATGTTAAGTCTGAGACCTTCTTATTATTGCTTATATTCTAGGTCTTATTTATTTACTGTAGGTGCATATACATATACCTTCTTTCCACGTGCACCTACGTTCCCCCAGCCCGTATCCATGTCAGGAGATGAAGAAATTATTGTAGATATTGTTCTTCTGCTGCTAATAGGCAAACAAAAGTTGTAGTATTTTAACAACCTAAATAATGTAGAAATTGCTACAGGATTTTATCTGTATAACTGTCCAAAGGTAGAACCTTATACTCTTAAATTTATGGCTGTGTTATTCCCTACATTCTGAAACATCAGTTGTGCCAAGCCGTAATTCAGGGCCACACTGAGGTAATTAACACTTGAAATGTTACAATTCCTGCAGTGGTGTAATTGCTGCCTTCACCTTTTCAGCCCTGCATGATCCCTAATAGGAGATTATGGGCAATGGCTTCTGGACCCGTTCTCTTCTCCCCAATTAAAGTGATTACACTTTCCTATCAGTGGTGCTGGCAGACGTCCTTTTTAAAGTCACAGAAAAATTTCCTGGGAAAGTAACATTTAGGAAGATGGTTTATAGGGATAGCATGGAAGGAGAAAGGGACTTAAAGGTCTTTCCTTCATTCCTTACTAATTTCAGTGGGTTTCTGAGTCTTAGTTTCTTTATCAAAAAATAATGTTTACTTTTATTTTGTGTGTTTATTCACAGGGCTGTAGAGAGAACCACAAAAACATGTAAGCCATCAAGCGTACTATAAATGTAAGTTTTTTCCCTCTCTCCCATTACTTATTTCAGAAATAGGTAGGCTTCATCATAAGACTCTGAGACATCTTTGCTGCCAAAAATACAGAGATAATTGAGTGAATGGTCTGACATGCCTAGATGTCACCCAGGCTGGGATTATCTAATAAGGCTCGGAGAGCTCCTGGCTGGAAGTGTGCTGTCCTCCCGGAGAGATGGGGCAGATGACTCCATTCAGGAAAGAGGACAGATATGAAATAGACGAGAGGTATAGGGTCCTTCCTATTGTTCAATCTGGGGGCTTTTCTTAGATAAAATCCAGACTTCCCAAAAGCTATTCCTCACCCCAAACCAGAGAGGTATCCTGCAGATATTGTCAGGATTAGAGCCGGTCAAAGGACAGGGAAGCCACAGAAACAGGGAAGCTCGTCATACAGACTTTAGCAACTGCAGCAGGCATTTTGAAAAGCGTGTTGAAAACAAATTTTAAATTCTACAAATATACATCTTCCCAATAGCTGAAACAAGGACTCTGTATTTAACCCTAGACTTTCCAAGACTGACGATTCGTTGGTAGTGATAAAAAGTGTCTTGGTACATGTTTACATTGACTATATAGGAAGTTTCTACAGCCCTCAATCCTTAGTGGGGTGAAGTGACTCATTATAAAATCCTGAGTTGTTGAGAGAGAGAGAGAGATAGTTTGGATAATTTGGATTGTAATTGACAGATGGAAATGACAGACTAATCAAATAAGCAAGCAGCGCCAGTTACAAAATGGAGGTGTATCAAGGGTTAGCGCTGTCTGCGTCTGCTCCAAGTTATGTGTACTACGTGCAAAGTAATTTCTTGACAAAACAATGTACAGATCACAATGGGATTTTATCTGCACCACTATGTAAAGACAGGACCTTATATTCTTAAATGTATGGCAGGGTCATTTTCTACACTCTATAGCTTCAATTGTGCCAAGATGTACCAACAGGGCAGATGTTCTGGGTTGCTTGTACAAGAATGCTTACACCTTGGTTACACAGAGCTCACTTTCTGGCTACAGTATGGAGCCACGCTAAAAAACTGTTTACTAAGTAGTCCATATGCTATAGCTATCTGACCCAGGTAGAAAATGAAACCTAGACCCTTAGCAACAAAAGCAGGAAGCATTGATGTTGGGAATGTAAATTGTACAGCCACTATGGAAAACAGTAGGGAAGTTTCTCAAAAAGTTAAAAATAGAACTATCATTTCATCCAGCAATTCTACTTCTATTTATCTAAAGAAAACTAATTCCAGAA
This sequence comes from Lyroderma lyra, assembly GCA_004026885.1. NCBI lineage: Eukaryota > Metazoa > Chordata > Mammalia > Chiroptera > Megadermatidae > Lyroderma > Lyroderma lyra. Next base: position 18,011 of record PVJL010006492.1, read on the forward strand.
GGTATATGCACCCCTATGTTCATTGCAGCACTATAATAGCTAAGATATGGAAACACTCTAAGTGTCCATTGAAGGATGAATGGATAAAGAATATTAATATATGTATATATTAATATACATAGAAATATGAATATATACATATATGTTTACATAATTAAGCCATAAAAAGAATGACATCTTGCCATTTGCAACAACATGGATGGACTTTGAGGGCATTATGCTAAGTAAACTAAGTCAGAGAAAGACAAATGCTGTAAAATCTTACTTATATGTGGCATCTAAATCAAACAAACAAATAAAACAAACCAAGCTCCTAGATACAGAGAATAGATCTGTGATTACCAGAGGTGAGGGGTGGAGGGTAGAAAACATGGGGGAAAGGAAGTAAACAAATACAAACTTCCAGTTATAAAATAAGTAAGTCATGGGGATATAATGTATAGCATGGTAACTATAGTTACTACTTTATTACATATTTGAAAGTTGCTAAGAGAGTAGATCCTAAAAGTTCTCATCACAAGAAAAAAAAATCTTAAGTATATAAAGTAATGGACATTAATTTATTGTGATCATTTTGTGATGTATACAAATAGTGAACATGATATTGTACAACTGAAACTAACATAACATTATATGTCAATTATATCTCAATAAAAGAAAGGGAGGAAGTTATAACCAATTGTGTTAACTGGCTCACACTAACACTAAAATTTAGCTTAAAAAATGGCATTTTTTCCTTTCTGATACGTAATCAATTGTGTGTCTCAAGTTTATTTCTTTTGGAGTACTTACATTAAGCCTACTTTTTTCATATTTCTTTCATCCATTTGCTGTTTTAAATAATTTTTCACTTGGAAGGACATTATTTATTACTATTTTGCTTTCTTGGGATATAACCAAGCCTACTTTATTTATTTATTTTGTAACTTTAAGTATGTACACATACAGGCCCACACACCTATATACTTGTTGTACCATGGTAGGACTAAAATATAGACATTCCAGGGTCTACTTATAGCAGGAAGTCTTTTTAAATCACATCCTTTGTGGACACTTTCATATGACAATCTGACTTCCTTTCAAACTGTATTTGATAGTTCCTTTCCCTTGATTCCCCTATGTGTCTCTTATTTCTTACCCACCAGACTTCCTGTAACTTTTTTCAATGCAACATATCCAACATTTATTATCAGGCAAAAATATTTCCCCACTTCTTTTTTTGGGTACTTCTAGCTTAACTGACAGTGTACTTTATAGAAATGAAAGTCTCAAGGAGAACCAGGGGCTACAAAAACCCTTCTGAGAGTATATGCACACTCGAAATTAGGTCAAGAGGAAAAGAATAAAGCCTGTTGGGGCTTGATAACAACATGGCCAACAATTTGGATTTCTTTCAAGCTTCTGTTTGAAAGATTGTATTGAAAAACCTCTAACTACTCATGAGCAGGAATGTAGAAGAAGGAGCAAGGCCTCATTTTCATCTTTAAATTTCACATCATTTTCAAAGTACCTTTCCCATCCAATGCAACATGGAAAGTCTGTGAACCCAAGCCTGGCTGGTCAGATATCCAGATGGATTTAAAGATAAGCATAGGGGTCTAAGAATCTATTTGTAATGTTTCATAGAACTTAATGAGACTTGTTAATTTTTTCCAAGCTGAGGATGGATAGGTTGACTAAAACTGCCACAGGTTATAATACGAGTACCTTAAGTTAAGGCAGTTATTCCATTTTCCCTACGGTCACTAGAAACTCTGAATGCTATTTTATGTAGCAATGGATTTAACAAAAAGAAGAGAAATGAATTTTTACTTTATAAGGTTTTTTACTTCATAGACACCATTTCTCAAAATATCATGTCTATTCAGAAATACATAATTCAAGACTTATTCACTGATAGAAAACTTGAAAAATGATGAATCCCTAAGGGTCTGGTCATTCAACCTTGCTTTGAAATTCTTTAATTATACACATTTAAAATATGTTCCAGAAGTCTCTTGGTTTGCTCTCCAACCACACCACATATAGTCTTCCCTCAAACTCAGAAGATATTAATATATTAATACCTCTCTTTTTCTATCCCTTTTGTAAACAGTTTAGAGTTTGATATTCTCTGACTGTAATTACTCATCAGCAAAAAAATTCACTCCTTCAAAATTCCAAGAAATAAAGAATGGTAATAGTACATGAACAAATATGTTACCTGTTTCACTCCCTTCTATTGCACTCTGACTCAGTTACTTCCATGTTTCCTATATGTATTAATAATCTCTTCAGTTCTAACTAGAACATACACTCTCTTGTATTTTATTTATTTATTGTTTCTCCTCAGTACCTTGGCTTAAAATTGTTTTTATTTCTGTCCTTCTTCCCAACTACTACATCACAAACTATAGTTATTTTGCCCATTTGCATCATAAACACCTTTTGCAAATCTATACTTGAAACTCAATTTTTTTCTCTCTAGGACTGATAATATTTCTTCATTCTTAAAACAAGTAACAAAACATGTAACTCCCTATTTATATAGCTCAAGTTTCTCCATATTTCTATTCAGAAGTTATTATTTCTTAATTTTATGCCAATATTTTGTCTCTGCCTACACATTGCCCTTGTGAAAATCTACGCAGCAACAGCTGACAAAATAGGATTCTATGAAGTGTGAAGAATCCTAAAATAATAAGAACGACACTACCAAAAACACCTTGCTCCCACTGAAACATTTGTGACACGGCCGTGAGGGGAAAAAAAAAATTACCTCTAAAGTTAGAATATGTTCATGTCAAGAGAAAGACATTTTTCACAGGGATCAGGAAAAAAGATTAATCCCAGAAGCAAGAAGTAGCCAGAATGTAACTATAACCATGATGGAAAATGCTATAATTTTATGAAAAAGTTTTCAAGTGTGTTTTTAGAATGATAAAGTAAGACCTGAGCTATACATGAAGTATCTAGACACAAAAATTAGAGTCAAATATATGTAAATCCTAATTCATAAAAGCCTGGTGGGGATTGTGTGAGCAGTCAGTCAACCACATAGAAGGTGAAGAGGGGAACTTGGCACACGGTTGGAGCTCATAACCTTAGAACCAATGTGTTTGGGGATGTGTTAGCACATGTTATATACTCCATAGATACTGAATTTGGATTTGTTAAAAATTAAAGAAAACCAATTAGCCACTCAAAAATCTACATAGAGGAGTAGAGCTCAGGCGCAAGAGATGTAGGTTAGATAATGTGTAAACTAGTTTTAAGCACCTAATTAGCTAACTGATCATTTTAACAATAGGAACTAATTGTTGGCAAACTCAAAGGTGGCCAGCCAGAAAGAAGTGAGATGATCCCAAGTGTTAACTACTGCTTTTGTGTCAGAACATTTTTGGAATACAATCATTTAAATCATAAAGTTTTGAATACCTATAGGCAAACCAGCCCTCAAGACACCAAAGTACACACTTTAGGAAGAGCTCTGGGTTGCCTAACCAGGAGTCCACCCATCAAATGCCCAATTTCTCCCACATACCCAAGTCTTCTGCCTCCTCATTGGTTTTATGCTCAGGTCAGGTGTCGCCCACTTAAAAAATTTTACTAAAAAAGTAAAATCCTCCTCTGAATTCTTATGCCTTTAATTCCTGCCCTGATGCTTTTCCCCTACAGAGTGAAACTTTTCAATAAGTCATGTAAGCCTGACTTCGTTTTAACACTAACAGTCTCCCTGAATCCAATCAACAGCACTCAACCAGCTCTGATTCATGAAGTTTACTTCAATTTCTTTCCCCTTTGACCATGGTTATTCAGCACCTTAAAAGTTATTAAACCCTACTTTATTCTTCCTCCAAATATAACTTTCTGATTCAAGCTGTTCTCATCAGGGAGCCCCTATTTCATCTCCTTGCATTAAACTTACAGAAACAGCCTGCTTTGATTCCCTGTCTCGGGCTCATGACCTATTTCCCTCCATTATTCACACAGGGCTGCCAAAATAATTTTCCTGAACATTTTCCATTTCATTTCTTTAATCAAATATTACAGAGGTGATTTCTCTAGTTAAACCTGGCAAATTGAATACATGTGTTTACCTCCATTACTTCCTGAAACCCCATTAAAATGAAAGTAAAGACATTTCAAAAAATATAACTAGCAAAGACAATAAAAACAGAAGAGAAAAAGAGCAGAAGAAAAATGTCCACCACTGTGGGCACATGGGGCAGCTGGAGTGACAAATGACTTAACAGAACACTGAATATGAGCATCTAAGTGTTGTGGGAGATACATGCCAGTCAGAACTGCTGAAATTTTCCATTAAATGAATCACCAAAAAGAGGAAAAAGAAGGGACAGGTGATTGAGTTGAAAACAAGAGGACTCTTATTTAGTCTGTTTGGGCAGCTATAACAAAAATACCACAGACTGAGTGGCTTAAACATCATTTACTTTTCTCAGTTCTAGAAACTGGCAAATCCAAGTATCTGGTGAAGGCCCGCTTCCTAGCTCACAAATGGCTGTCTTCTCCCTGTGTCCTCACACAGTAGCAAGGTCAAGACAACCCTCTAAGATCTCTTTCATAAGGGTACTAATCCAATTCATGAAGGTTCCACCTTCATAATCTAATCATCTCCCAAATGCCTCACCACCTAATACTCTAACATTGGGTGGCTAGGATTTCAATAGATGAATTTAGGGCAGGGAGGTAACACAAATATTCAGTCCATAACAAAGACTTAGAAGTACTTACAGCTGGTTTTTCCCAGACAGCCCTCCTATGTACCATTAGCAATTATAAATATATTACTGTCCATTGGAGAAGAACAGGATATTTATTATCATCTACTTCAATACTTCTGTATGAAGGTGAGAAAATTTAGGCCTATCTAACGGAAGTGTCTTGTTCAAGTCTACTGTCTAATCACTGGCAAACCAACATTTTAAACATGGGCACTCCTGACTCCCAACCCAGTGCTGTGAAGTAGCTTTGCAGCTATAAAACTCTAGATTGTAACATGAGAAAATACAGTCAAATGAGAATGTCATCCTGGTATTAAAAAGGAGAGTAGAAGGAAAGAATAGGTGTGTTGTCCTATAGCAGCTATAAGAGATGTTTTTAAATGACTTTAGCAAGAAAGAATACCAATTTTTTAAATGAGATTTAATGTATGGGGAGAAAGTTGCTTTACTTTATCTCCTGAGCTAAAAATAACTTCCAGCATTGATACTTGCCAACCACAACTCTACTACACTCTCATCACCAAACAGGTCCTACTAGGTCCCAGGTGAAGTAAATTTCCTAATATAAAATAACTCTGATTTATAAGTCATTCTCTTATGATCTGGCTAGTATGAATCAATTCCAAAGATTATTATCTTTGCAAATTCATGGAATTGAATGCTTTGTTGTGTAAACCTGAGTAACAATGGAATTGAATGGCAAATCTGCATTGAAATAAAGAAAAAAAATTCCACCCTGATCTTTCCTCAATACCTACTGGATCAGCCATGTCCAGTCTCCTCTCTTACTATTAATACTTCCCAAGAAGCCCCATCTGAACAGCTAGACCCACTCATTTACTGCCCAAATCTTGCTTTTTCTTTGTTTCCATAACATTGCTGAAGTTATCCTGCAATTCCTTCATGGCTAAGTTCAAATTTATTTTGTTCAAGGAGCAGAGTCTGCTCCTTCTGATCATTTATTTATAGGACCTCCCCTGGAGTTGGAAGCCTAGGATCTAAATCCCAACTTCTCCACTTAACAATTTGAACGAGTCACTTCAACAATCTCTATATTCAGTTTCCTCATCTACAAAACCGAAACAATTCTATATACTTCAGGAAGGACTGTAAATATTAATGAAATAGTAAATGTGAAAGTCCTCAGCAAGGCACTAATAAATATTTGTTCCTATGAGTGGGAGTACAACATATAAAAATGTAATGATGAAATTTGCACTGAAATTGAAATTGGAAAACTAGATTCCAGATCAGGTACTATTTATTGGGTAACGGATTCAAGGTAAGAAATTCAACTTCTCAAAACTTCATTTGTATCATCTGAAAAATACATTCATTTAACAAATATTTACTATGGGCCTTCTATAAGCTTGGCAATGCTCTAGAGCAGCAGTTCTCAACCTATGGATTGTGACCCCTTTGGGGGTCGAACGACCCTTTCACAGGGGACGCCTAAGACTATCAGAAAACACATATCAGATATTTACATTATGATTCATAACAGTAGCAACATTACAGTTATGAAGTAGCAACGAAAATAATTTTATGGGGGTCACCACCACATGAGGACCTGTATTAAAGGGTCGCAGCATTAGGAAGATTGAGAACCACTGCTCTAGAGTGTTGGGAGACATCAATAAACAAAACAGGAAAGGACAACTGTCTGCATAGGATGACAATGACCATAAAACCCTCTGAGAGATACTTAAAAGGGAAAGTACTTTATAAATAGTGTTGTGTTCCACTGATGTTATTGCTGCCTATAGTCATAGAATCATAAGCTGGAATGGATGGATATAAGGTAAGATTTCATCCAACAATCTTATTCTAGTGATGAGGAAATGGAGACTTAGCTGTGACACCCACAATCACACAGCCATGAAATTGAGGCAAAAATTTGAGTCTCCTATCACTCACAATAGTCTCTTTTCCTTACAGTACCTCAAGGCAGTAGGGTACCAAGTGTGGGGTGCTGGGCAGGTTCATGTGATACAAAGGAGCGTTGTGGAAATTTAAAGGTAATAAAGCCTATTAAAAATTGGTCTGCTTTATGGATTCAAACATATTATTACAACAATGTTCATAGCAGCATTTTTCAAAACAGTCAAAAGGTGGAAACAGTTCAAATGTCCATCAATGGATGAATGAAGAAACAAAATGGGGTATGCACATGAAATTGAATATTATTTAATCTTAGAAAGAAATGAAATTCTGATACATAGGTATATAGCGTGGATGAAAATTGAAAACATCACAGCACTAAGTAAAATAAGCCAGACACAAAGGAACAAATATTCTATGATTTCACTTATATGAGATAACGAGGGTAGTCACAGTCATAGAAACAGAAAGCAAAATGGTTGTTGCCAGGGACTGTAGGGAGGAAGGAATGGGGAGTTATTCTTTAATGGGTACAGAGTTTTAGTTTGAGATGATGAAAAGTTCTGGAAAGGGATAATGGTGAAGCGTGCACAGCAATGTAAATATACTCAATGCCACTAAATTTATAATCTTAAAATGATTAAGACAGTAAATTTTATGGTATATATATTGTGTCACAATAAAAAAATAAAAATGACTATTTTTTATTTTTATTCCAGCAATTTTAAACAATGTCAGGAAAACACTCCATTCAATCAAAATATTTCCTTTATTTAAACTCTAAAAAATTACTGCAACTACTGTTAAACGTTAAGTAGATAGAGGATATATAGATAGATGTGTATATGAGCATAAATGAGGGCTGTCCAGAAAGGATCCAGCCAGGTAATATGAAAAATAGAGGCATTGATGGCTGGATTCTTTCTGGACAGCCCTCGCACACACATATAATTATATAGTAATTACACAGTAGAACCAGCTAACCAACTCCAATGCTGGATAAATGTAAGTAGACTCAGTTTATTTATGCCCATGCCAGATAAATGTAGTATTATTTCTTTGATTTTTTTTTCCCTAGGTTGCTTGAGCTCTGGCTAATGGAGAGTCTACCCTATTTATATATGTGCATGTACGTTTCAAATGAGCATATTTTTATGATTATCTTCTAATAAGCCTCGCATTCTACAAGGAAGTTATTTTGAAGCAATTTCAATTACACAGTCGGCCCAGCTACACAAATATTGTACTAGTAAGTCCACAGCAGCTGGGACTCATCTGAACCCACTCGGGCACCGTTCATGTCTCCCACCACTGTGGTACTCAGACTCCCACATTTAAACGTTAGATCTGAAATTAACAATTTATAACATAGTATTATTCAATATGATCACTTAGAATTTCCATTTATGGTTAAGGTTTTAACAATGAAAAAGCATGTAAACTGTAAGGTGCTAAAGTTTTTGCTTGTTAAGTGTAAACATCAGTTATATATGCATATTTGTTTCACTTCATCATTATTACTGAAAATGATGTTGAAATACAGGAAAGGGTGGGTGGTATTGAAAAATATCAGGTATCAACTTCGTTAGATGTAGAAATGCCTTACTAAATGCCTAACAAATGCAATAAATGAATAATAAACTCAAAATGCCAATAATAATGTCAAAGACATATCATCTAATCATCATGTGAAGTAAATAAATCATGTACTTTTGGAAGAAATTACTTTAAAATCAGGAGATTTTATCAGATGACAAGATCACTGAAACTATAGAAATAAGTGGCACACACAGAAACACCACAGGGAAATAGCATTTGAGTGATTTGAGTGATGTTTTCTTTCTTACTTGGTAATATATGTTCTGAAGTATCAGCCATGTTTATGAATTCTCTGAAATGTCTCTATACTAACACACACACACACACACAACACACACACACACAGATTTTTCTACCAAGATTCCAGTCCCATCCTGCTGACAAAATTAATGTGTTAATACCAATTCTATTTTTCATCTGGAAGAAAACAAGAAAGTTATCTTTCCTGGAAAGACTTGGGTCAATTCTTTCCCTTCTCAAAAAAAGGAAGGAAATTGGCTACCATGGATAGATTAACCAACCTTCAGAACTACACCAGTTCTTCATACATACACTCCAGCATAACTTCAACTCTATTAAAACCATCCCTAAAGCAAAGGACTGGCTTTTATTTTACCTTCTTAAGCACATAGTGTGTGAACTCTAATTGCTGCTGCTTCTTTAGAGAGACTGCTGCAGAGATTAAATTGATCTATAGACAGATCACATATCTAGTTTATTTAGTTCTCTTCATAGTTTGTTTAAGCAACTATTATTTACCTACAAGGACAAGTTCACAAGTGAATGCCTTCAATCCTAGACTGGACAACATTGCTCAGGGGCTCAGAACTAACACTGAGTTGTGCAAAATAATATCTGTGCTACTCATATTGCCCCACCAGGAACCAAATCTCCTTCATTCATAAATCATTGTGTGTACCTACCTTAAAGTGCTAGAGAGAGAACAGGCAGCCAGCAACCTCAGCCTTGCTAAGTCTAGTATTGATTTGAAGAACATGTTAGGCAGTGTTTGTTTGGGCCTGGGAAAGAATTTCTTCAATTGGTAACCCACTGTGTCCCAAACACTGAATTATGGAATGGTTTGTTTTGTTTGAACCTTTTCTATTCTCAAAGAAACGTAAATGACACTTTTTTGTGTGTGAAATTAAATGTACTTACAGTTCCTGTGGTGCAATTTAAATATGTTTTCAGTATTTCCTCCAGAAATTCACATAGGGTGTAAAATGATTTGCACAGCTTGAGTTTCTTTTTTTATTGACATAGAATTAACTTTGCTGACTTGATAAAACAAAAACTAAATTAAGCCAGAATTACATTAATTTTGTTTAAAAAAAAAATAGCTACTTCAGTTAAGATAGCCTTAGTGGAAATACTCATTTCTGCTTCAACTCTCTGAAGTTTCTCCCTCATTTAAGTTTAAATATTAAACTGCTTCATTTGGATTTTTTTTTTTTTTTTGGTTTGTTTACTCATTGATTTGATAAAGAAGCACTATGGCTGATAGGTTTTGTTTCATTTTTGTAAATCAAAACTTCCAAAATGTAAAGAATATTTGGGCTAACTAGGCCACACATATAAAAACAGACAAACAAACAAAAAAACCTTCCATTTCCTTCCTCTCCTTTTCTTAATAAAGCATTTCTGTAAGAATTTTCATGATTTAACCTCATAAATAACCAAACAGGAGATTTTCTCACCCACCGTTCTCAGAGAATAATCCATGAAGAAAAGCATAACATCCACTCAGCTGTCCCTTGGCCTCCATATCTGATATCCCGTGCCACACCAACGCTGTGTAACAAACAAATACAAAACATCAAAAGCATACAATTGTGTATTGCTCACGCTTGTGAGGTGGTTGGCGAAGGGACCCTGCTGATCTTGGCTGGGAGCATTCACATGCCTTAGGGTTGACTAGCTGTTAACTCATTTAGACTGCCCTCTACCCAGAGAGTGGGAAACTCAGCTGTTCTATACTAGCCATGTATGTTAGCTTTCTATTGCATCCTTAGAAAATTCCAAGGACTTAGCATCTTAAAAAAATACAAATTTATTATTTCATGATTACATAGGTCAGAAGTCTGTGTTATCTTAGCTGCTTTTTCTGCTCCAGTTTTCACAACGTGGAAATTGGCCACTGAGGCTGGCATTGGGAGGTTCTCAGTAGAATCCACTTTGAAGCAAATTCAGGTTGTTGGTAGAAAATTCTCTGTTATGGTTATAGAACTGAGGTCCCATTCTCTTGCTGGCTGAAGCACTGAGAGGCTTCTCTCTGGTCCCTGCATGTGAACCCCTCTCCATCTCAGAGAGAGCAGCTGTGCACTACATTCTTCTCAGGCTTGAAAACTCCGTTACTTCCCCATTCTGCTACTACTCTCTTTTGCCTCTTTTTCCACTATCTCTTGACTCCAGCCTGAGAAAGTTCTCTGCAACTACTTTGTGATTACATTGGTCTCACCCTATCTTAAGGTCTGTAACCCTATTACATCTGCAAAATCCTTTGCCGTGTATCATAATGTATCCACCTACCACACCTAAGAATGTGGTCTTGCATGGCAGAACAGTGAGAGAGGGTGAGCCCACTCCCACAAGTACTTGTAAACATAGAAATGGTCAAATACAATCAGGTGGATAAGCCCAGTGCTGGAGTACTACACAGTTATAAGGCCAAGAATGTAGATGCAGGGAGGGTAAAGAACTGGGGTTATTGTGGTATCTATCACAGCCTCCTAAAGGCAATAGAAAACTATTCCTTGATTAACAGAGTGATGACAGTATTAGGCATGTTAACTATCTCTAAATACCATTTCGTAGATGGGAAGAGTATCTTCACAACCTAGAGGTGGTCCGTAATGAGAATCACCTGTACAATTACCATAAGCTTTAATGAACTGAGTGACTTCTCAGTCAGAGTATATATCTTGTTCCTCTCCAATGCCTGGCATATAGCAGATGTTCAGAACAAAAATAATATTGTGGCTCTATGCTAGGAACTGTACTAAGCAGCAAACACATGTTAATCCATAACAATTCTATGAGGTAGGTATTATTATATCCCCTGAACATATACATTTCATAGATAATAAAACTGAGGCCAAATGATGTTTTGGAACCTGTCTAAGGTCATACACCTACTAAGTGGTAGAGCCAGGATACGTACCCAGAAGGTAAATGAATACTTGATGAAAAGAAGGATCTATCTGGTATTCTCAAAATCCTTTTAAAATACAGGATCACTTTCTTTGAGTTTAAAGAAAAAAACTTAGAGTGACAGTTTTGATTTTCAAACCTTTGCCTAAAGCAGGTTGCCCAACCTTTTGACTTCCCTGGGCCATACTGGAAGAATTGTCTTGGATCACATATAAAAGACACTAACACTAATGACAGCCGATGAGCTAAAGAAAAAAAAAGTCCTTGTATAATTTTTGTAATGTTTTATGAAAGTTTGAGAATTTGTGTTGGGCCTCATTCAAAGCCATCCAAAGGCTGCAAGTTGGACAAGCTTGCCCTAAAGGTTACACTACTGGGTAACAGCCATTCACATCAAGGGTAGATTCAATTAATCGTCAATCATTTTTAATGCATTCTATGTGCAAAAACCCCCTGCTCAGTGCTCTGAAGTTTTAAAAATATATCACTGCCCTCAAGCCTACTACAATATGTATTAGAAGCTCCAAGTACACCAGGAGTACAGGGCAGTTGACCAATAAATGGAGACTGGTTGTATAAGACATATACACACAAAATAAATAACAGTACTATAACATTAGTACAAGAAATGTGAAGCTGACCAGAGTTAAAGGACTGGAGATATCAAGGACCCCTTCATGGAGAAGGTGGAATATGAGTATAGACATAAAGGAAGGTTGGAAAGGAAGAGGGTATCTATGAGGGAAGCTATGTAATGACAGGCTTTGGAACTGTATCCTGAAAACAATGTACTTGAGACATGTATTATGTTTTTTCTTCACTCCTCTTCATTAATTTATCTATTTATTCATTCCCTTCAAACATTTATTGGTTATAAGGATTTATCTAGGTCTTAAGGATATAATGAAAAAGGATAAACCCAGCCCTCATGGAAAGTTTATTCTTGCATGAGGCAGACAATATGCAGGGAAACAAATTGACGCAGCAAATAATTATGGATGGTGGTACTAAGTACTGTGAAGGAAATTAATAGGATTCAGTAATGGAGAATAACAAGACTGGCAGGACCTTATTTTAGCTGGTGTGATTATCCAGGCCCCAGTGAGAGAGTCATGTTAGCTGAAATCTAAAGCATGAGCAGTCAGCCAGGGGATAAGGCACTCCAGGTGAGAGACTAGCAGCTGCTCAGGTCTGGAGGTGGGAAAGAAGCAAGAATGCTTTAGAGACTGTCTGAAGACAGACATGCTCAGAGTACAGGGAGTGAGGAAGGGAGGGTTCCCCAGTGACTCAGCAGAGGAAGCAGCAGGCCAGTCAGTTCAGGCTCTTTGCCCAGGGAAAGACACCTGGGTTTCCAAGCAAAGAATTAATGTGAGTTTGTTTATATTTTAAGATCTTTTGATATCATGGAGGGAACAGATTTGTGTAGAGCAAGAATCAAAGTTGGGAGGTCAGGCAGAACACTTTTGTGCTGATTAGAAATCACCAGTATGCTGACCAAGTTGATAGCGGTGGACACAGGGAGAAATGGACAGATATGAGATAGATTTTAGTAACAGAATCAGTAATCAGTGAATCACTGAATCTGTGAATCAGATGGGTGCAAGGTGGGGAAGAAAAGGGGGGAATTCTAAGATAATGCTTAGATTTTTCTTTTTGCTTCAACACAGAGGTTTATGGTGGTTCTAAACAACAATGTGAGAAAACTGAAGTGGAGGGACAGAGCAGTGGAGGGTATGGATCTAGCATTTGTTTTGGATATGTTACATTTAAGACACAGAGGAGGAAGTATTGAATTCGCAAATCTGTAGCTCAGGAATGTGAACTAGAGATCTAAATTTTAGGATTATCGGACAGAGATGGCATTTAAACATTAGAACTGGATGAAATAACCTGGGGTGAAAATGGAAAGATGGAAGGTAACAGGCTAAGTTCCAAAGCCCACAGAATATCAATTCTTAGAGATGAGGCCGCGAAAGAGGAGGCAGCAAAGAAGACTGAAGAGTAGGGAGGAAACGAGAATAATGTGGTGTCATGGAAGTCAAGAAGGTAAAATTTCTCTGCGAAGTGTGAGATTAACCGAAGCATGCTGATAAGGGAATGTGTTTGATTTGGAAAGAGAAGTGCCCATTTTGTCATGACATTTTGGGTGACCTCAAAGTGGACACTTTCTGTGTACTGGTAGGAACTGAGGTAAGATTAAAAGCTATGTGGGAGGTCAGAACAAGTGTGGACAAAATGTGTGAGGGTCTGGGATCCAAAGAACAAAAGCCTTTGTTTATAACAGGGATGCTTCTATGAAGACAGAAAGACACATTCTTGGTCCCTTAGCACTTCTCCATAGGCTCCCTCTGCTCACAGGTCTAGGTCCAACCTGCATCAGGAGATGGCGTTAAAAAGCCTGGTCTGGTTCATCATACAGGAATCTCAGTGCAACACTGGTCAGTCACTCTTACTGCTACCACTTAATTTGACCTTTTGCCTCTTACCCGCCTCCTCCACCCCAGCTTCAGCATCCGTACATCTGCCACGTTCCTTTCAACTAAGACATATACTTGCTCAGCATTAAGATATTAAGCTGAGAAAGATATTAAGAAATTACTTTCAGGGTTGCTAGTCTACAAGGATAAGCAATGGAGACCTTGACGATTTCAACCAGAATAGCTCTGCTGACATCTAATTTATATACTTTGGGGTTCTGAGAGTTTCATTTGAAACAGCAGATTTAAAAGCTAGTGCTTTGTAGATGACTGTCTTCTAGTCCTACCTGTCTTGTCTAACATGAGTTCCTACCTTCATAACCTGTCACACCCCTAGGCTCCAATACAGATACCTAATGTTCAACATCACCCAGTAACTAGCGTCTACTCCTAAACCCCAGTTTTCTATTTGAGACTCTGCTTCCTGCTGGTATCGGCGTACATGAATCTATGCACTATCAATGCTCCTAAGTTCGTATGCCCACGTCTAACTGCCCACGTGAAATGAGGCCCCTATCTCTCTTGGGTGGTCTTTGGCAATGCCAACTGCTTGTGTGGATGAATGATACATTCTGCCTTATCATTGTACTTTCTCAGGTTATGCACAGGTTAAGCTTGTTTCTGGACCTTTCCTCCGTTTCCTCAGCTAATGTGGATGAAGTTGGTTTAGGATGTCTGCTTCTCCACTGGTGATCCCAACTATGTGGCATTTCTATGTAGTCCCAACCACATTTTACCTTTCAGTGTCAGGATACATTAGAAGATGGGCTAGTAGAGGGACAATGGATGATTTGGGGCAGAGGTCAAATAGGAAACTATTTGGTTTAGGAAAACTTATTTTGTGACTATGTGAAAGGTTAGGAGGTGGTAAAGAAGAAAATGTCTACTGATGAGGCTAATACAATGGTCTACGTGAAAGGCTTAAAAAGGCCTAACCAGTAAAGTGACACAGGGAAGAGGGGAAAAAGAATAAATCAGGAGATACACTTTGTGGTAGACATTATGTCCTTGCACACAAGGTAGTTTTGTCTAGCTGCCCTGTGAAGGTAGAAGTGCCAAATGATTTGCTTTAACTAAAGAAGTATGGGTAGAAATGATTTTGTAACTTCCAGTTAAAAACATTTGGAGCTGGTGAGAGGTTTTCCACGTCCTGTCTGCCCTCATCAACCTGCAGGTGTGAATTGTTCGCAGGAGCCATAGGAGCAAAACAGCCTGAAATATGGAAACTCCATTAGAATTTCCATGGAAAGGCACTCACATACCCAGTGAACAGTATACGCTGTCTAAGTCCCTTTCAGGGAGGAGAAAGGGAAGGGAAAGAGATGGTTTCTGTAACATAACCTAGCCTAGCCTGTACAATGCAAATTTTGTCAAAAATTATTATACTTTTTCGCAAAGTATGACTGGAGCATAAACACCATGCCTCTCCACCACCAGCTCACCTTTCACTTGTTCAATTATTGTGTGTTTCTTCTCAGAAAGATGGGTACTTTTTTTTTGCAGTGCTCTAGATAAATCCTCGTAAACATTGAAGGTTTTGATATTGTACAGTATGAGTTTCCCTGTTTTTCTGTATCCAGCTCTCATTTCTGATGTAAGGCAATCTGAAACATCTCCAGGACCTAGTAATGCCTGAGAAATAGAGAAAAAGGGAGGATATACTTTCATGGATTCTTTTCTTCTCCAGTTTCTTTAAACTAAAGTTTAAAGTTTGGCCTGGCAGTTTTTATAACAGATTTTGTCTTTTCCTTAGGCAATTAGGGAACTCAGATCTTTTGGGTTTAAAAGAAGCCAAAGTTTTGGATCTTTTTCTAAGACCAATTGTCTTTCTAGTCAAAGATGGCAACAAATTCTTTGTTAAAATCCTTATTTGGAAAGAACACATTATTGCTAGACAATAAAATAACCTATGAGACACACACACACAAAAATCCATACTTACCCTCATCAAATGATCTTGACCATGTACTTCCCGAATACTTTCTGTTTCTCTTTAGGTAACGGTTAAACAGTGTTTCAGTGCTTTATGTTGCTAGCTATTTCAAGCACTAGAAAATGCTTGGCATGGTGCTTAGAATTATTTTCTAAAAAATGTCAACACATTGCCAAGTGACAAAATGGCCAAAATAATGACACAATATATCTGCCATTATTAGGTAAATACCAAGTGAAATATTGAAGTAAAACTGGGAAAAATGCAACATAGAATTTACTTTGATTAAAAATAGAAATGATTTTTTGTGAATTGCTAATGTTTTAAAAATACATGTATTTTATAATAAATCACATTTTAAGACTCACTAAAAATTTAGGAGAAAAATCTCCTAGCTTAGAGCTATAGAACTATTTATGAAAAGAAATTCTATAAAAATCACAATATAAATGCACATAGATTCAGACCTGACTTATCCATCACATCTTTATAACACTCATTCATGTTTTTATGTAACATCCATTCTTAATATGACATGAAAACATTACAGGATTACATTTCACTTCTTTGTGGCTAGGTTGGCTGTGTAAGTTCTCATAAGAATTCTGAGACTCCCTGTTGTTTTCAAGAAATCTCTCTTTGTTCCCCAAAGGATTATGAAGTGTCATAAGTAATTGTGATATTGATATGGTCAAATCCTATGCACCTATATCATAGAGATGGGCACAAAAGCCTTTCTCAAATCCAGAAGTCCCTGAGAGTTGCATTTACTTTGTAGAGCTCCATAGATTATAGACTTCATGATAAATTTATATATCGCAACATGTACATGAACATCAGTCTGCATTGGTTCTGACACTAGTAGAGATGGGGATAGGAAGGCTAGTAGTGACTTTTGTGAAGAGAAAATCTTGAAATATATTGGATAATGGCCAAGCCCTTGATCTCAAAATATGGCTCATGAACCAGCAGGTTCAAAATCATCTGAGAGCTTGTAAGAAATGCAGAATCTTGGGTACCACCCTAGACCTCCAGGGTCAGACTTTGCCATTTAAAAAGATCCCCAAGTGGACAGGAAATAGAGTCAACAGTATCTTAATAACTATCTATGGTGTCAGGTGGGTACTAGACTTATCAGGGGGATCACTTAGTAAGTTATATAAATGTCTAACCACTATGCTATACACATGAAACTAATATAATATTGAATGTCAACTGTAATTGAAAAATTAACAATATATATATATATATAAAAAGAAATATAAATAATATAAATAAATAAATAATCCCCAAGTGATTCTTTTGTACATTAAAATTTGCGCAGCAATTCAGTTGTACAGAATAAGCCTTTAGAATTAAGGCCTAAAAGAAACCATATTACTTCCAAATGAAACTTTGGACCAAGTAAGAGTTGATGGCTCTAACAAGATATTTATTTCAACTATTGGTATGCTCCTGGTAAGGTTTGGTAAGGTAATCTACTTAAGCTTTCATCAATATCCCTTTGGACTTTATGCTGTGATACGGGTGAGGCTGATGTGGTTACTTTTCTTTGTCCATGAATTAGCTGTGGATAAAAAAATTAAATATATTATAATACAGGGAAGAAGAGAGTCAATATTACTGCAATCCTATATCTCTTTCATGTTTGGTGCTGAACATTTTTTATTCATTCGTTTATCTGTTCAACCTATCTTACTGAAAATGTAGCATATGTCAGGCACTGTGCTAGGCATTGGGAACACAGAGAAGAAATATATTCTTCAGCATCCTTCTTTGTTTACTATTTAAAAAACAGTTTTCTAGTAACAGAAGGGAGCCTTTGAATATTCTATTACTAGAGGGTTTTGTTTTGTTTTGATTTTGTTTGTTTGTTTTTATCCTCTGAAATGCTAGGCCACATACATTTAACTGAGCAATTGGAATAAAACTCACAGTCCTCTCTATCCCTTTGGGCATATTGTCTTGTTAACTAGATGCTACATTCTCAAAGCAGAGTTTCCCTCTTCCAGTGCCTTAGTTGCTAGCATAGCATTTGACTCTGTAAGTGCCTTTGATGGATGATCTGAACTGGCTTCTCTTCAATAGAGTGCTGGAAACCTGCTTTTGGTATGAGTTAATATTGACTATCCTGATGTTAGATGTTCTACTCAAAGTGACCACTTGAACAGTAACTTTATAACTAAAAGGGGTTCCCTGGTGGTGTAGTGGCTAGGCTCCGGTGCTCTCAACAGCGTGGTCTGGGTTCAATTCCCAGCCAGGGAGCTACCCACCCACCCCCCAAAAAAAAAAAAACAAACTTTATGACTAAAGTCATTTTTTTGGTACAGTGTTTATGATTTCTTATACTTAGGTGATGGACAATAATATTAATTAAACACCAGAACAACAACAATAATAGCTAACATTAATTAAACAACTAGTAGTGTGCAACATTATATTATTTTATTGTGTTCTTTTTAATCTTTCTTTTTTACACTTTATTTCTTTATTTTGACATTCCATACTGTTTTTTACTAGTTTCAGGTGTACCAGCATAGTGGTTAGAGAGTTGTATAATTTAAGAAGTGATCCCCCTGACTAGTCTAGTACCGACCTGGCACTAGACATAGTTATTACCATATTATTGACTATATTCCCTAGTCTTTCTTTACATATCCATGACTATTTTGTAACTACAAATTTTTATTTCTTAATCCCTTCACTTTTTTCACCCACCACCCAAACCCCCTCCCATCTGTCACCCCCAAAATAGTGCCCATCTGGCACCATACACAGTTATTACAGTATCATTGACTAAATTCCTTATGCTGTACCCTAGATCTCTATGATTACTGTGTAACAACAAATTTGTACTTCTTAATCCCTTCCTCTTTTTCACTCACCCCCAAAGCCCCCTCCCATCTGGCCATCATCAAAACATGCTCTGTATCTATGAGTTTGTTTCTGTTTTGTTTGTTCCTTAGATTCCACTTATAAGCGAAATCACATTGTATGTCTTTCTCTGTCTAACCTAATCTACTCAGTTCCTTAATCTTCACAATGTTATGAACTTTTGTATGATTTATGGCATAATGCATCTTTCACATAGGCTGCAAAACTTTTACAATCATCTCTTATAACTGAGGCTGAGAGAGCTTAAATGATTTGCATAGTATCATAAAACTACTAAGGGACAGTGTTACTATTTGATCTCAGCTTTGTCTAGCCCCAAATACTATACTAATTAACTGTGCACATAAAAATTAATAAATAGTAATGATGACCACTTGTATTTTATATAATTTTTCAAGTATTACATTTATGAGTAGAGAGAGAGAAACCATTTTTTTCAGAGATACCAAAATTTTGAGAAAAACTTATCCCCGTGCACTGAGCAGTTTACATGCATTAGAAGTCTATTAGAAAAAGGTTTCTATAATTAGAATTTCCGTCTTGTTCTTCTAAGGATAATATTTTATATCCATTCACTAATTCATTTAACAAACAAACTGTGAGATTATATTTGCCAAATGTTATCCTAGTCACCAGGGATGCCAGGATGAACAAGATCCAGTTTCTGTCCTCAAGTTGCTCACACTATTGGAGACATACCCCATGACCCACAAACCTTAAAATATTTCCTAGCTAGGTCTTTATAGAAAGTATTTCCTGACATTTCCCTCTCCTCACGTACCTGCACTCCACCAATACATGAATGTGAAACAAGGACGACATCAGATCTGGGAATCATCAAAGTATATGCCTATGTGTGAAGTCATGAGGCAGGATAAAATCACTTGTGGGATGAAGAGCAGTGTGGGATCTGAACTCCAGATCACAGCTTTGCAAAAATAAATAAATAAATAAAATAAAAAAGTGGTTCTCAAATGCAGTGGCTAAGAGCAAGGGATTTCATGTTAAAAGTACTAGCAATTAAAACACATCTCAGCCAGTTATAAGTTGCCTGTAACTTGGACTAGTTACACAAACTTTATAAACCTCAAGTTTCTCAGATGTAAATCAAGATTAGAGTACCCACCTTCCAAGGAGGGTGTGGACAATATGAGGCCCCATTCATATAAAGTCCCTGGCTTTTCATGACAGGCCATAGGGCATAGAGTATAGTTATTGGCAGCACAGAAAACTGGGATGGAACCAGAACTATCTAACCCTGTGAAGCCTTTGCAAACTCCTTGTTCTCTCTGTGCCTCCCTTTCTTTATCTACAACGTGGGAGTAATAATAATACTTGCCTCCTTAGTTTTTGTAACGATGTCTGAGTTAATTCATAAAAAGCATTTAGAACAGTGTCTGGCAAACAGTAAGAGCTGTGTAAGTGTTAGTACTGTTAGTTAGTTAACAAGTGCTGTTGTTACGCACTCAAGAGGCCGTGTTTCTATCTGCAAGGGCTTCTACTATAAAGATACATGCTGAGGAAACCCCACAGGGGAAATCACACTGAGCTAACTATGCCAGCTCTTCTCTTGAAGCTAAAGAAATAGATGCTGAAAAGAGTAGGAAACTTTAATCAGGCCCAAAGGAAGAGAAAATCAAGCAAAATTCAATAAGGCAAAGTTCTGCCAGAACAAGCTGTGTCTCAGAGAGAATATGCTTCAGAGGACACTGAACAATAGAAATTGCATTTTGGGCACTGAGCCACAAATTGAGTGATTCAGCCCGCAAACAGAGCCTGGTGTCAGAGGTCTGCAGCACTAGGGCAAAAGGTTTTACTTTAAAAAGTCATCTCTGTCCATTACCCATAGATTTTACTTGGTTTTATTCTAAACTAATAAATGTTGGGCATTCAGTCCACACTTTCCCCCTGATTTCCCAGACTAATTACTCTAAGTGAATGGTCTTTTCTATAAATACTCACCATTCAGAGTGTCTGCTTGCTGTTTTCCCTTTGACTAACCAACCTTTGAGAGGTCACTGGGTCTGCTGTCGTCACTCAAACGGAAAATGTGAAAAACACCTGAAGATGAATGGATTAGGAAATTTTGAACACAAACTCCATTTGGCACTGTACATACTTCAATTTACAGACCAGCATAAAAGAAAATGGGAACCCAAGAGGGCTCTTACCCACATTTCAAGGTCTAATAGAGACAAAGATTAGGAAAATGGAAAGCGTTTTGGTTTTTTCTTTGCTTGTTTTTTTTTGTTTCTTTGGTTTTTTTTTGTCTATGTTCATTCCTTTCTCCCAAAGCATCATTTCCACATCTCTATTTCCTTTTTGCTCCTTGTTACCTGGAAAATTCCTACTCATCCTTTAATAACCAGATCAAATGTCATCGACTGAATTATGCTTTTCCCTCTCGTAGCAGATCCGTTAGGCTGCCTTCAGAATCCACACTTTCTCTATTACTGTATGCAATGCCACGCTGCGATTATCTACCTGGAACAGCCCACCACTAGGCCATAGCTACCTTCAGAACATTGGAAGTGTCTTGTTCTATTTTCAATACCTGTCAAGATACTAATGTGGGCTCCCAAACCTAGAATAATAGATTTAAGAGATACTGAATTCTTGCTTTCAAGAATTTCCAGTGAAACTCACCCTAGGCCACAGGAAGAGAGTATTCACCAATTTTAAAAAGGAGCCTTCAACATTCAGACGCACAAACTATAAGAGGGCCTTGGGCAGCACACTGGCCCACTGCTCCTCAGTCAGCACCAGGTTTCTCTTAGAAACATTTGAAGTCCCTCCACTCAGACCAAGCATGTAAAGTTCCAGGATCTAGAAACACTGCCTGTGTTTCTCTCAGCATCGAACTACCCATTATTACTCTTATCTATTGACAAAATCTCCTTCTATTTGCAATCATTTTGAAGTTCAGTACATTTTTGTAGAATGAAAATATAAGTAACCAAAAGGACTCAGGAAGGCTTAGGTCATGTGTCCTCTTGAGCATAGGCAGTTTGAAGAATAAATCTGTATACTCTCTGCCTGCTATATTCTTTACAGTTAGCGGGGAAAAGAAGTGAAAGAAATGACCAAATATTAGAGTAATACTTACAACACCCAGTCTGGGAAACATTAAATTTCTGAAATAAGAGAAATAAGCCTATCTGTCCTCAAATCAGCATGCTGATTCCTCCATGGATGCATAGCCCATAATGGCCATTTCTCTTTGCTTTGTTCTACCTCTAGAACAGAGCAGCCTTTTGTATGCTGGTCACATCTGTCCACATAACAGCATTAGAGGCCAAATAATTGAATGACTATGGGTAAAATCTAACACCTAATATTCCAAAAGTCTAAAAACACCCTCAAGTCAGATATGCTACATCCCACAGGTGTTGAAAGAAGAGATTTTCTTTTTCCTCCATAAGTCTGGATTTATATTGGATCCTGAAAATTTTTCTTTTTAATACTGACTTCAAAATTTTTTCAAGAAATTCCAAACCTTTAGCCTTCTCTTTCTTCATGGTGTCAGTGATGGGAATAAACGGTTTTGTTTTATATTTTTACCCAATTTCTATAGTGTTAACACAGTAAGTACCTTTGGGCACACAAATAACTCATTTGACAGAATTCAGTACTTTTTGTAAGCATAAACCATTTAACCAGTCTCTCTTTTTAGAAAATATAGCACCAAATAGCAGAATGCTTAATTTTCCAACTTGTTGTCTTGTTGCCACTGACATGTAGCCCCTTTCAACATAAACATTCTAAGTAAATATTTAGCTATACTTAGTCCTATATGTAAAATATATTTGTAAGAAGTCAACTTACTGGATATGAGAAACAATGGAGTTTTGGTGTTACTGGAGAATTGGGAAGTATCATCCCAGATGTAAGGACAAAGCTAATTGTATCCAACATGAGAATTACCTAGTAGCCAAAATCTGGGGTGGTGGAAGGTGTGTGTAGATGGCCCTACCACCAGATGGCTACACCTACGTATTTCCACCCGCTATTATCTACTGTGAGGTCCTATGGCACAATAAAGAGAAGTAAGTGGATTTCCCAGTTTCAGTTTGACTCCCCATAGGTCTGGTGTTTCAAAATATTTGGACATGTCTGACAAACTGGGAACCTGCTGAAAACCAATTTTCATGAAGGACTGAGGTAGCTTCTAGATGGAAACTTATTATGGAGAAGAAAGAACCAGACACACTAAGCCTGATGGACCTGGTAAAATGGCCTTAACTCTCAAAGAGGAGAAATCCTGATTAGGTCATAATTTCTGGAGAAGGCGTTTGTCCTTCAGTCCCCCTTAATATACACATATCTTAATGTAGGTGGGAGAGTAGAGGAAAGAAGGAAGCATTAGAAAGAAGCTAAAAGAAGTTGTCCAGTTGAAAGTGTAAAACACTGAGACAAAAGCAGATTTGCCTGGACAGTCTTCTCAAAAAATAAACTACTAGAAAAGAAGAGGAATCTTCTCCTAAATGACCACTGGAGATTATATGCTCAAAGTCATGTTTCTGAAGCCCTGTAACAGAACAGGCAGCACCCTAAAATAACAGAACAGGCAGCACCCTAAAATAACAGAACAGGCAGCACCCTAAAATAACAGAACAGGCAGCACCCTAAAATAACAGAACAGGCAGCACCCTAAAATGAGGGCAGACTTCAAAGGAAGCCTGAGAGAGAACAAAACCATGCTGAAGATGACTGTAGGTTTCCTAGGACAATTCCTTATGCCATTGAATCTGCACTCTGTTCCTTTCAGGTATAGTAACTTCAGGTGGAAGACAAAATAAGTACTTTATGGATTAGGTTTCTAGCTACTGGTTTCATAGATGTTTTATGAATTATTACACTTCTCTATTATCATTTACAGAACTTTTTTCTCTTCTCCAGGAAATTCCTATAAGTAAAATTTATTCTTTTAAACCATATTTACTT
Source organism: Lyroderma lyra (assembly GCA_004026885.1). Taxonomy (NCBI): domain Eukaryota; kingdom Metazoa; phylum Chordata; class Mammalia; order Chiroptera; family Megadermatidae; genus Lyroderma; species Lyroderma lyra. Next base: position 41,614 of record PVJL010006492.1, read on the forward strand.
ACTTTGTTTCAGGTAAAGAATAGGTTTTTTTTGGGGTAAAAAGTGGAAGTCACAAATTTCCACATATTGCATAATCCCATTCATATCAAATATGTAGAATAAGCAGATCTATAAAAACAGAAATAAGTTTGGCCAGAGGCTGGGGAGGACATGGGGAGTGACTGCTGATGGGAACAAGATTTCTTTTGCTGCTGATGAAAATGTTCTAAATTTAGGTTACAGTGATGGTTACACAACTCTACAAATATACTAAACACACTGAATTATACACTAAATGGGTTAACTTTCTGGTAGGTAAACTATACCCCAATAAAACTTTTTAAATAGGCTCTTTTTCAGTACTGTTTCAATACTACCATAATCATATTTTATTATATTTTTAGACAAAACCATAATTTTTAAATTTTTTTTTTAAAGTGGTGAAATAAAAAGATAGTTTATTGAAGGGAAAGTACACTCCAAAGAGGTAGGAGCGGGCTCGAGCAAAGAAAAAGGCTCAGGAGCCCATAATTTTTAAATTAAGAATGCACAGTGTCATTGAGAAAATATATTTGACATATGAAAGAGCAGTGTCAAATATATTTCTGGAATTGCAGCTATTTAACTAAACATTTCCTTCTTATAAGTTTTATAGGTTATATGTGATAGTTAAAATACAATTTATAGTGTATAATATGAAATATATAAAATTTTTCTTCAGTGTCATTTCTCATCATTGTGCAGTTAACTATGATTAAAAATTGCAGAAGAAAATTAGTAGAACTGCCCTAATACAGTAACTACTTGGCATCTGTTATATTTATATTTACATTTAAATTAATATTAAATAAAATTAAAAATTCAATGTTTTGATCCCATTAGCCACATATCAAATGCTCAATAGCTATATGTGGTCAGTGGCTGTGATATTCATAGAGATAATAGAACATTTCCACCATCTCAGAAAGTTCTATTAGACAGCACTATTCTAGAAATTTGCTATTAGTTTTCAAGTATGTAAGATAATTTTACTTTTTGGGATACATTCTTCTTTTGGTAAGTCTTAATTTTAAATAATTTATTTATTATAAAGAAATTATTGCTTATTAATTTAAAGTTATTATTATTTAGTTTTTACTGCTACTTATAAAAATCTCATAAAAGTGCAGAAAAAAATAGTGCTGGTCATGACTATTACAATCACATGTTAATGAGATTGTTGCTCTCATTCTGATGGTTTTCAGAACTAATGTCCATGAAGTAACTCCAGGCCCTGCCTAGAGACTCTGATATCATCCTAGTCTGTGAGGTGATCACTGGTCATTGTAGTAAAATAATTTCCACCCTATTTCATAATGTTTAAGAGGATTCATCCCTTCCGGTGACTTCTGAGGTGACAATTAAGAGAGATTATTAAGAAGAAAAAATAAAACTACATTAAAGGAATAGAGAGATAAAAGCTGAAAACAATAATCACTGATTCCAAGTATAACTTTAGGTCATCTTTGGAATTGGGACCCATGGAGTTCTCTTTGAAAAGTGAATGATGAATAGTCAGTTGTCTTCTGTTGAATACCGGAGGAACTTTCCAAAATATCCAGCAAATTTCATCACACTATAAGATGCTTTCATCAAAAAAGCAGAGTAGCAAAATTTGGGTTTCATTCATTTCTCTGACTTTTCTAGTTATTCCTGATCAGCTAATTCCCAGAGGCTGTTTCGTCCTTTGACAGACACAAACAATAATGTATCATGATCACAGCAGAAAGATGGATCTCCCAACTATTTTAAGATTGGTTGGAGGGACACTCTACTCAGGTCCAAACTCCCTTGTCCGCCTGCCTTTTATGACTCATGATGTTGTGACATTGGCTAGGTTTTGTTTAGTTTAATTTTATGTTGTTACCATTGGTCTTTATTTAAAGCCATAAATATAAAACAGAGCTTATCCCATTATAAATGCCCCTTCTTCATTTAGGAGTTAGTATTTCAAAGCACTTAGAACATCATTTGGCACACAGTGAGACTCCATGTAAGATAGATAGGAGATAGATAGGACAGACAGATAGACAGATATAGACAGAAGTCATTCACTTCTCCTTGTAAATAAGAAATGTAAGCTGTGGAACATTATGATCCTGCCCCAATCATATAAAGTTTTTCAGCAATCCCCCCCCCCTTTTTTGCCTTAATATGGCAGAATCAAGAATACTGAGATTTCTGGTACAGATGGAGGTACATATATTTCCTAGGAAACCTTTCCAATCGCCCAACCACACAGGGCTAATGTATCATTTTATGACAGAATGACTAATATGTAGATCTCTCTGATGTCTATATGCTTAGGAAAAATTAGAATAATATTATTAATAAAGTTACTGTACTAATCTATCCCATCATAGACATGATGATCAACTACAACTATTCAGCTGACAATGTTTATCCTTTGGCAAAGATCCTTAGGAAAATCTCCCAATGACTCAAGATATTACTGAGGCTGAAAAAATAACCTCCTATGAAAATTTTATACAATAAGCTATTTCAATCCAATTAGACTAAACAATACCAGACACATCAGGGCATTAATAATAAAGCACTTCATAGATGACTCGAAGCTTTGAAGTCCCTATTACTAACTGCCAGAATTCACTTACGTATCTCGTCGTTGCCAAAAAGTAACAGTGGCATTATAGATTATTTTGAGTTTCCAACTACTTATATAAATATGTCATTTCTTACAAAGAATATTATAAACTAGAATATAGTCTATAATATTTAATAGGCAAACTCCATTATAGTGTAGTGATTGACCATAGATTCAACACAGTCAGAAGTTTCATTATATGTATTTAATTTCTAGTTATTTTCTTTTAGAGTACCTATGGACTCAATCTCTCAAGAAGATTCAAGTAAGTTGAGAGTGTCAGCTCATAGATAATTTTCTTTATGGCTGAATCACAATAAACTTTCTTGGTTCCATTCTTCTAACTAGTTTTTGTACATGTACCATAGAGGGCTGCCAAATTATTGTTTAATTTGAAGCAGATGACATACTTTAAAGCAGCCCATTAGATCTTTGGGTTGATTCACAAACTGGCTTTAAATTACAATTTAAATGTGTTTATTATAACTATAAAATAACATGGTATTAATAAACCAGTTTATCCATTCTCTGTCAAGCTAAGCATAAAGAATGTAATCAGCATTTTCACAGACTTCTAAAATTAAACTGAAATTGTAAATAGAGAAGAAACTAAGCAAAAGACAGCCAAAGAATGACTCTGGATGCTGTTTATTCCCATGGGAAGATTTAGAAAAAAGTGAGCCTAATTTTCCCAAGTCCATATAAGTAAATCTGATCATGCTTTTATGTGCTGAGGCATTAAGGAGGGGGAAAAACCACTCTAACTTCAGTAAACAGGAAGGAAAAAGGCAACTTAGAAAACAGAAATGCAGTAACAACCCGGCAAGTAAGACAGGAGATTTTCAGAGAAAACACTGGTTCCTCTGGATTCAGTAGGTTCACTCCCTGTTGCAGAGGTTACAGGGCATTTCTTTGACATGGAGCAGAGACCCATATTTTGCTGTAGAGCTGGGTCTATTTATAAGGAAAATAATAATACAGAGTTTAATAATGAACACTACATTGGCACTCAAGCACGCCAACACTCATGAGTGCTAGGTAAACAACTGCAACATAAGGATGACATTCCCTTTATATTCTATACGGTCATCATATTTCTAAAGGTCCTAAAACATTAGGTTAAGAAATAACATCATATATAACTTAATTTAAAGAAAGTTCATGTCACAAGGTTAGACAATTAATTTCACTAACTCATCTTAGAAAAAGTGCTACCTACCTTATTGCTGAATATCACCATGGTCACCTTCGAAGCTCTCCCCTTGGGAAGCTATGCACCGACATCAGTGCCTAGATCACCCTTTAAAGCAATTTTGGAACTCATTTTCTGAAACCAAGGTTATGACACCTTCCTAAGTTGTTTGTACAGTTGTTTGTACAGTGCCAACATAAGCACACAGTGGCAAGTTCATGAACTTAATTGTCAGAATTTGGGCACAGCGACAGCTCTGATGGCCATTCCAGAAAAGGAGTTCCAAAATTGCTTTGAAGGGTGGACTAGGCGCTGTTGGTGCGTAGCTTCCCAAGGGGAGCCCTTCGAAGGTGACTGTAATGACATTCAGCAATGACATATGTAACACTTTTTCTAAGATGAGTTCACGAAATTAATTGTCCAACCTCGTATATTACATGAAAAAAGCAGGTTATAAAGCTATTTACATTTGTCCCTGTATTTCATAATTAGATCATATATTTGTTTTAAAAAATCAATGTATAATAAAAAATGGTAGACACTCTGAGAATATGGAGGATTATTTTATATAATAAATGTATGTCCCTTATGATTTTAAGAAAAAGCAATAAATATTATCTTCCTGTGGACTAACATCCCTTTAATTCTCAGCTCATTAAAAGATAGCTTTCTGGGAGAAAGGGCAAGAGTTAAGAAGCTCTGAGTCTTCTTTAGCTCTGAGAACAGTATCTTTCACTTTTTTCTGAACAGTATTTTCACTGTTTAGAAAATCCTGAGCATAAACACATTACAAAGACTATATTTTACAGGGAAAAAGGTATCTATAGATAGATGGGTGGATGGATGGATAGATATACAGAGAGAGAGCTACTCAAAAAATGATGTGATGAATATTTTAACAGATGAGATAGGCAGTGAGCAGGACAGAAAAATGAAGGATTAGGTTAAACTATTAAATTAACTCATTGATTTAGCAAATTAGTTGATCACTGACACCTAGGAAAACAGTTTCTGCACTTTAAGGCTCGGTCCTTTCAAAAGAATGATTGCTTTTTAATGCTTTTACTTGGCTTTCTTTATTATTTTTAAATTAAAAATTATTTTAGAGATAAAGTGCAGAGCATAATAAAACATACACCTATTAATATCTACCAGGAACTCATTTTTGACAAGTATTAACATCACTTAACCACATTTTAAAATAATCTTTTATTGAAGCATAGCATACAAGAAGAAAATGGCATTAATCGAAAACAGGTAGGTAAATGACACCCCATAAAATGACACACCTGTGTAATCACCACTGAGCTCAAGAAATGGGGGACTACTAGTCCTGAGGAGCACTCCTCGGGTGTATCCTCACTCATTACTCCCCTTCCTTCACCACGGCAATCACTGCCTCGACCTCTGCTACCACAGAAGGTTTTTGACTGTTCTTAAGTTTTACGTGAATGGAGTCATGCATTTCGGGGACCTGGATTATTTTTTTTATTTTGCTCAAAACGGTGCAAATAAAATTCAACCAAGTTCTTGCCTGTAGCAACAGTTCATTTCTTTCCATTTCTACACAGTATTCCATGTAGTGAATATAACCCTTTTACTGTGTCATTAATGCACGTTCAGCTATGCCCAGTTAGCTACTATGAATAATGCTACCGTGCACATTCTCTTACATGTCCTGTGCTGAATACATGCAAACATTTCTCCTGGGTATACAGGAATGGAATTGTTGGGTCAAAGGCTGGCCCAATGTTAAGCTTTAGAAGGTACTGCCAAATAGTTTTTCCAAAATAGTAATACCCAATTTTTATACCAACAAGTAACGTATAAGAATTCCAGTTACATCACATTCTTGTCGATATGTAATATTGTAACTTTTTTCTTTGTTTTGGCAAGTGTTTAGTGGTATCTTGTTTGGCTTTAAATGAACATCTTATATTTATTGGTCATTTTGATATATTCTGTTGTGATCTGTTTGTTCAAGACTCTTGCCTATTATTCTATTGAGTTGTCTTTCTTATTGGTTTGTAGGAATTATTTATATATTCTGGATATAAATGCATGGTAATTTATATGCATCTAGGATATATTCTTCTATCTGTTGCTTGTCTAGTTATTCTCTTAACAATATTACAGCTTTTGTCTTAACTGTAATATTTTAATATTATTGAAATTGCTTTTAATTTTTTTTTTCCTGTTTAAGAGAACTTTTTCTACTCCATGACTTTTCTTTCTCCTAGAAGCCTTTTTGTGTAATCATTCACATTTACAATACACTTGGGATGGATATTTGTGTATGATGTTAGAAGTCAATATCCATTTTTTTTTTTTCTTTTTGGTATGTGGGTAGCTCCCTTACTGGGAATTGAACCCAGGCCGCAGCGCTGACAGCACCAACGCCGAAGCCTTAAGCCACTACACCACCAGGGAACTCCCTCCATTTTTTTTATATAGGTACTGCATTGTTCCCATTGTAAAGACAGTTCTCCTGATGTTCTAACGTGCCCTTTTCCATAAATGTGTGTGTGTGTGTGTGTGTGTGTGTGTGTGTGTATTTGTGTGTGTGTGCATGTGTGTGTCTATGAGTCATATACCCTTGTGCCAGTAAGATAATCTTAATTACTGTAGTTTTTTAATAAGACCTGGTGGTGGGTAGAATAAATATCATAAATTATTCTTTTCCTTTAAGAATATCTTAAATAGTTAGCCCTTTAAAGTTACCAACAAATATTAGCATCAAATTTAATATCAGCATTTGATATGTGAGTCTTTTTCAACTTTGCCAGTTTGAAATGGAGTTAATTATCTGATTTTGGATTCGATTTCATGTATATGTTTATTATTGATCTTGAGCATCTTGTGGTTATTGAACTTTTGAGATTTCCTTAGGTGAGTTGCCTCTTCATATCAGTGCCCATCTTATATTGTGTAACTTTCATTTTACACATTCATGTGTAATTATCTTCATATATTCTTGATTCTCATTCTATATACTTTTTCACTTTATTTTGTCTCATATAAATGTTTGAGCTTTTCATTTCAAAAATTTTATCTCCTCAAATTTTTAAGTAATTTCCTTTGTCATTGGTATTTTGAATTTCTCTCCCCTCCTTTCATGTTTTTTGATACATTTTGAAAGTTGTAGCAGTCAACTTAAATTGGTTAAGATTTCCAACCAATAACACCTTTCTTTCATTCTCCACAAATAGCTTTTATCAATCTCTTAGGAAATGTAAAATAATCTTTAAAATATTACTACAAGGGTTTTAAAGTAAATGTAACAGAAGAAGGATATCACTTGAACTTAATGGAGATGACAAGTCCAAAATAAATTTGTACTGTATGTGAATAAAAGGCAATATAAATAGAACAGCACTGAGAGTTTTTCATCTTACTGCACATCAACAATTTACTCCCAATAGTACTAACCCATTTATGGGATTATCTGCCAGAGAATAACAGAAGGTGAACAGCTATGACAGATCCCTCCATTACCTTTCAACAACCATCATCATAACACTTCAAAAGTAGAATCTATTGACAAGTGATTGATGTGACTGAGATGCCTGAGGAGTCATTTTGGATCAACAATTGGCAACCTAACCTATGGATAAGCCATTTTTGTAAGGCTATAGCAGAAAACACCCTATTTATTTTGAATTAAATAGTCTTTTGTTTTAGGACTGCATACAAATTTCCATCCATCTTGTTACTGGTTACTTCTATAATCATAACTAATATCTCCACATTTTAGCCACAGTAGACATGTCTGAAGGCATGTGTGTGTGAGTATGTCTTAAGATGTACTCATTTCAGTTGTCTGAATACTCAGTCTAGATACTTGTATGATTAATAGTGATTATCAGTTTGCCAAACAAATGAAGTAATGGAGTGGCCTTTCTCCAAGCCCTCTGCTTTCCTAGAAGATGGATGTACCTGCTTTTTACTGAAGTGACATTCCAAAATGGTTTCTACATACTTCCCCTCCTTTATCTAATATACAAGTTATGTAAAATTTAGCATATGAGATCGAAGACACATCAATACTTTGTGGTAATGAAAATGATTTAGAATTTAATAAAGACAGTGGTTTGATAACATTGTTAATGCACTAATGTCACTAAATTTTGCACTTTAAAATGGTTAATTTTATCTCATATGAATTTCAGCTCCAAGAAAACCAAAACACTAAAACAAGATATGCCTCAGTTAAATAAACTATTCTGCACTGTAATTGCCACTGTGATTCTCAACCCCAAATAAATATTGAGAATTATATCACTAATATTTTGTAATCAAAATTAGTCAAGGTATAGAATTTGTGAAAATTGATGTTTGTATAAATTAGTACTGATTTAAGATTAGTCATGAACTAAATTACTCCCACACGCTTGCATCTTATAATGATATGTTTTCTTAAGTGGTAAAAGGTAGTTATAACAGCTACCAGCTACAACTGCATGTGATCTGCAATCTCTCAAATTCATCCAAACATCTTAGGGACAAAACTCTACAGGCATACCCTAGAGTAGAATGCTTGCAAATGATCACTGTGCCTTTTGGTTTTAATTTTATGTTTCTGAATTTTTTGTACTCTATCCATAGATAAATAATTAACAAGGAAGAAGGCCAAACTAGATGAAGGCAGGGTGATTAAAGCATATACTGTAGACTATCCATTAACCAGAATTCAAGTAACTGGCACTCTCAAGCAACCGACAAAATTGCTTGAGATTTTGCTGGTTGCTTGAGAGTGCAGGTTGCTTAAGTGCCAGTTAATTACATTTATCTGGCATCTACCAATTATCATGGGTGCTGGTTAGCTGCAAGTCTCTGTATATTCACATTGCTTTTCAGGAAGAATAATGCTAGTATATCTCTATAAAGACAGAATAATTTTATATTCCAAATCAAAAATAGGTAAATTAGTGATGCAAATTAAATTGACAATAATACTGTTCATATTAAAAGTTATGTTAAAAATATATAAATTTAACATATTCCAATTTTAACTATGAAAATTTAGTTATTATTTTGTAGACATATTTGTCTTCATTAATGTTATCTGAGAAAAACATCAAGTTTTTATCTCTCTCAAGCAAAGTAAAATCAAATGCTTTATTTTAAATTAGCATAGTTACAATCATTTTTTCATGTAAAATTTTGTGAGTCATGTGCTTACAAAAATGTTTTTTATGAATGCCAGGTCAAAAGGAAAAACATGTCTATAGGCATCTGCTTTACCTACAAATTTTGAGGTCGTTTTATTCAAATCTGGCTACTAGAAAATCACATGTATTGTTTTACAGTGAAAGAATGATTTATTAAGTTGGTATTAACACAATTATCCAGAAAGGACCAATAAATCATGAAAGTCATTCTCATTAATTTAGCAAGCATTCATTTAAGAAATATTTTCTGTTCATTCTTTTTGGCAGTGTCATCTGTGTTTCCATAAAACTGCTCCTCCCTTGGCCTCTTATGGTTCTCAGATACTTTAAGCCCTGAGATTTCCGGTATGGTGGTCACTTTTGATTATGAACCAAGACAAGCCTTATCCTCTATTCTCCTCCCACCCACTCCATGGCTTTTTCTTCAAAGCCCTAATTTTAGTCATTGCCCTCAGCATAATCTTGTTCTTAAGAGGAAGCTGGTCTACAACACAAACCTCAAGAGGAGAATCCTCCCCGGTTTAAGTCAACTGTGGTAATGTCATTCACCTTCTCAAGGGAATGGTTTTGTTTGGCATTGGCATGTGACACAATTACAGTCAACAGAAAATAACAGGAAATATGCTAAGTGGTTCTAGGAGGAATTTCCTCACTTTTCAAATAAGACATAACTGAGGTATGTTCTCTATTCTTTTTTTTTATTGTTAAATTTATTGTGGTGACATTGGTTAGCAAATTTACATAGGTTTCAGAAGTACAATTCTACATACACTGCATCGTCTGTGTGTTGCATTATGTGTTCACCACCCAGAGTCAGCTCTCTTTCCATCACCATATATTCGACTCCCACTCCCTCATCTTCCACCCTCCTCCCTGCTTACCCTAGATAACCACTGAACTATTGACTGTGTCCATGAGTTTTGTTTCTTTGTTGCTTTCAGTTTTATATTCTGTGTATGAGTGAAGTCATATGGTTCATGGTTTTTTCTGTCTGGCTTATTTCACTTAGCATGGTGATCTCAAGGTGCATCCATTTTGTCACAAGCAGTATTTCATCTTTTCTTATAGCTGAGTAGTACTTCATTGTGTATATGTACCACAGCTTCTTTATCCAGTTATCTGTCACAGGGCACTCTGGTTGTTTCCATGTTTTGGCCGCTGTGAACAGCGCTGCAATGAACATTGGGGTACATAAGTCTTTGTGGACTAAGGTTTTCAAATTTTGAGGATAGATAACCAGAAGGGGGATTGCTGGGTCATATGGTAACTCCATTCCCAATTTTCTGAGAAACCTCCACACTGCCTTCCATAGCAGTTGTGCCAATTTGCATTCCCACCAGCAGTGTGTGAGTTCCTTTTTCTCTACTTGTTATTTCTAGTCTTGTTGATAATAGCCATTCTAACAGGTGTGAGGTGGCATCTCATTGTGGTTTTGATTTGCATTTCCCTGACAGCTAATGAAGTTGAGCACTTTTTCCATGTCTGTTGGCCATTTGTATGTCTTCATGAGTGAAGTGTCTGTTCAGGTCTTCTGTCCACTTGTTAATTGGATTGTTTGTTTTTTTGTTGTTGAGTCATACTAGTTCTTTACATATTTTAGATATTAGTCCCTTATCAGGTTCATTTTCTCCCATTTAGTTGGCTGTCTCTTTGCTTTGTTGATGGTTTCTTTTGCTTTGCAGAAGCTTTTTAGTTTGATACAGTCCCATTCATTTATTTTTGCTTTTACTTCCCTTTCCTTTGAGGTCAGGTTCATAAAGTCCTCCCTGAACCCAAGGTTTACAAGTTTAGTACCAATGCTTTCTTCTATACAGTTTATTATTTGGGGGGCCTTACAAATGAGTTTTACCAAGCATTCAAAGAGAAACTAATGCCTATCCTCCTCAGACTCTTCCAAAAAATTGAAGATGAGGCAATACTTCCCAACTATTCTACAAGGTCAACATTATCCTAATACCAAAACCTGGTAAGGATAACATAAAAAAACTATACACCAGTATCTCTGATGAACACAGATGCAAAAAAATCCTAAACAAAATATTAGCAAATAGAATACAACAATGCATCAAAAGGTTACACACTATGATCAAGTGGGATTTTCATCCAAGGAGCACAAGGATGGTTCAACATATGCAAATCAATCAATGTGATACACCACATAAACAAAATGAAAGATAAGAACCATATGATCATCTCAATTGATGCAGAAAAAACATTTGACAAGATACAACATCCATTTATGATCAAAACACTGAATAAAATGGGTACAGAGGAAAGTATCTCAACATAATAAAGGCCATATATGACAAACCCTCAGCTAATATCATTTTGAAGCCCATTTCCCTAAAATTAGGAACAAGACAGGAATACCTCCTGTCACCACTGCTATTCAATATAGTACTAGAAGTTCTAGCTAGAGCAATCAGGCCAGAAAAAGGAATAAAAGGTATCCAAATTGAGAAAGAAGAAGTCAAATTGTTACTATTTGCAGATGACACAATCCTTTATATAGAAAATTCCAAAAACTCCACCAGAAAACTATTAGAAACAATAAATAAGTACAGTAAAGTTGTAGGATACAAAATCAATGTAGAAAAATCAACTGCATTTCTATATACAAACAATGAAACTTCAGAAAAAAGAAAATGAGAGAAATCAATACCTTTTGTGATTGCAACCAAAAGAATAAAATATCTGGGAATTAACAAAGAACATGATGAACTTATACACTAAAAACTATAAGACACTATTAAAGAAATTGAAGAGGACACACAGAAATGGAAAGATATTCCATGTTCATGGATTGGAAGACTTATCATTATTAATATGTTCTCTTTTCTACCTTTAAATGCCACCTGGAGTTGGGAAGGAACCTCAGGTTTAGAATCTGTGGGCAGTTGGATATGCCAGAAGCAAACATTAATACTGAGGTTGTGATATTATTCAGCCTTAAAAAAAAGAAATCCTACCATTTGTGGCAATATAGATAGATCTGAAAGACATTGTGCTATGTGAAAAATGTCAGTTACAGATTGACAAATCCTGCATTATTCTACTTATATATCTAAACTAGTCAAACTTGTAGAAAATGGGATAAAGATATCCAGAAGGTAGGAAAAGGAGGACATGGAGAGTTGTTGCTGAATGGTTATAAAGTTACCATTATACAAGATGAGTTAAGTTCTAGAGATCTGCTATACAATATATACAAGGGCTGTCCAGAAAGTATTCAGCCATGTAATATGAAAAATAGAGGCAATTATGGCTGAGTTTTTTCTGAATAGCCATCGTGTACCTATAGTTAACATAGTGGTGTGCATTTAAAAAATTGTTAAGAGGATAAATCTCATGTTAAATATTCTAACCACACACACCTGCACAAAAAGCAAAGGGACACAGGAATCTTTTGTGGGTGATAAATATGCTTATTACCTTTACTGAGCTGATGGTATCATGACTGTATGCAGTTATCCAAACTCATCAAAATGTATTCAATATGTATAATGTTTTGTATATCAATTATATCTAAATAATGCTATTAAAACAAGACGAGCCTTTGAAATGGCATAGCCTTTCACCCAGTAGTTCTACATCTGCGAAAGTACCCTAAGAAAATAACTTAGAAGACAAAAATCTTTACACACACACCCCCACACACACAAAAGACAACTTTGGGTACAATGTGTTCATGAGGTATCAATGCCTGTGGAAGGAAGTGGGAGAAGTTTAACTGTGATGTAAGCCCAGCTGTTTCAAACAATCCCACAGAGAGTTCTGGACCAGTATTACAGATAGAAGTTGTCCTGCTTTGGGCTGAATGGCTGCTTCTTTACACCCCCACTTTACTCAATCATCTGAAGAAGAGGCATGATCTGAGGCAGCTCTCTTCAGCTGTGGCCTAATGTTTCTGAAGGAACAGATGGCTAGAAGGCTGCCTGCTGACTTCAGCCCTCACAGCAAGACCTTCTTTGAAGGGGGATCTGGGTGGCATGTCTCCCCGTCTGCCACAGAGGACAAGCCTGTCCACTGAGAATTTCATGTGGCATGATGGAAGATGTCTGGGATCCTGTCAATACCTTTGGTCCACTATGATAACCAGTCCTGGAAAGTCTCTGCCTCCAGGCTTATTCTTGGATGACATCTTAAAAGATCGCATTTTATTAAAATGTTCATTACTTGCAGCAGACAGTGTCTTACTCAATAGGTTGAAATTTACATCAATGCTTTTGACATTTACAGATTTAGAAACTCACTTCTTCAGCCTGATTGTTGAACTCTTTCTTCACTTACAATTCTATGACTTTCTCTTCTATTGCACTTGCTGAAACTAAGGGATGCTGCCTGCTTTCTTCAATTTCCTTCCTAGGATTAGGGGCTCAGACCCCATACCAGGCTTTATGTGTGCTGTGCAGAGAAGGAGAACAAGGGAGAAGAGGAACAAGGCAACTCCTACCTGAAGGAGTTCACGGGCATAGAGTCCCATTTTGACTTGTGTAATAAATAGAAGTCTCTAGAGAAGGGGTGTCCAATCTTTTGGCTTCCCTGGGTCACTTTGGAAGAAGAATTGCCTTGGGCCACACATAAAATACACTAACACTAATGATAGTTGATGAGTTGGAGAAAAGGTGGCAAAAAAATCTCATAATGTTTTAAGCAAGTTTATGAATTTGTGTTGGTCCACATTCAAAGCCATCCTGGGCCACATGCAGCCCACAGGGCACCGGTTGGACAAGCTTGCTCATTAACTTTTAATGAGGCAAAGTGTGTGTTCCTATCTCCCTGTGTTGAATTTAATGTTACTCACCAGTTAAGCTAATTCTTGCAAAGAATATGCAAGATCTATTTCTTCCATTACCTAGCACTGAGAACTTTAGAAAGTCCTGTATTTACTAAGCCTCAATTTCCTCATTCACAAAATGAGATGTTTAGGCTAGATTATCTCTAGGGCTCCTTCTAACTTTAAAATCCTAGAATTCTATGAGCCATGTATTCATTTCTGCTTATGACTTTCTGTTTCCTGAAGTACATTTTCAATTACAGCCACCAATTGATAGCCGTTGAGATGCTTTCCGCTTTCTGCTTAAATCATCCCTGTCACCAGATGTCACCCTCAGGGCCTCTGAACACCTCAGTGAGGCAACAGACGCAAGGGAGGCTGTCAGACAGCTCCCTTCCGAGCTGTCTTCCACTGAAATGCCTAATCATATCTGCTATGTGCAAGCAAGCCATCCACCCTCAGGCACCGAACCGGCTAGCAATAAAGCCTCCCCCATGATATCTGTGTTCCAACAGGCTGAGAGCAATAGGAACATCTTATTAAAAGATCTTTTGGGAACCAGCTAAAGGACCCCAGTGTGTATTTTTTTAAGGAAGTCATAGTTCTTTACAGCCAATTAGCCTTGATCTAGGAAATAAGTGTATTTGTACTGATTTGATTTTTTTAAATTGATGGCTTCCAAGGGAAGCTTCTATCTAGTCCTCAACACATGAAGACCAACCCCCTCCTGTCCCCTGCAAAGCACGATTGGTCAACCAATTTTAGATTCTATCCATAGGCTGACAGAGATATCCAAATGAGCAATAAGTATATGAAAAAGTATTCGACTTCAGGAATACTCAGGAAGATGCAAATTAAATGTGCAGTGAGATACCACTACAAAATCCAAGAAGTGGCTAAAATTAGAAATCTGACAAGGCAAGTTTTAGGAAAGTGAAGGGCATTAGAACTCTCATACACTGCTAGTGGGAATAGGAGTTGGAAAATAGTTTGGTAGTTTCTAATAATTTTAAACATATGCTTCCCTTTTGACCCAGCAATTTCAATCCTATGTATAAATCAAGAGAAATGAGAGGACAGGTCCACAAAAAGACTGACAAAACAATGTTGATAAACTTTTTCCTAATTGTCAAGAGCTGGAAACAACCCAAATGTCTAGTGAGAAAGACAGGAAATACCAACATATGGATGAATCCCAAAAGCATTAAGTTAAGCATAAGAAGCCAGACTCAAAAGACTAGTATATGATGTTCAAGAACAGGCAAAATTAATCTATGGTTATAAAAGTCAGAATAGTGAATACCTCTGGACAGGGTAGAGGACATTGACTAGAAAAAGGCATGAGAGATCTTTCCAGGGCACTGAAAAGGTTCTTTTTTTTTTTTTTTAAGTGTGTGTGTGTGTGTGGGGGGGGGGGTAGTTCCATGGCTAGGAATTGAACACACACCGTGGCATTGAGCGTGCCAAAGCCTAGCCAGTACACCACCAGGGAACCCCTGAAAATATTCTATATTTTGATTGTGGTGGTAACCACACAAGTATATATATATGTAAACATTCAGTGAGCTGTATGTGTAAGATTTATGCAATTTATTCTACATAAATTTACTTTAATTAAAAAAAAAGCTTTGGTTCTCTCAATAAGACTAGATTTATTTCTTCATATAGATGGTACCCTAGGCTTGGTGCTTTTCTTCTTGAAGCAATATTACCAAGAAAATTTGGAGCCTATTCACTCTACCTCACATAAAGGGACATCCACAGCACAGACAGACCGGAATTTAATGGAGAAGTCAAAGGCAGTACCATCTATACAAACTGCTTCCATATATCAAAGGCTTTCTATATACCACACATTGAGTATGTGATGATTTCTCATTCCCAAACCATACTCCAAGGAAGGGACTATTAACGGATGCTCATAGCAGTTAAGTAGATTTCCCCATTTAACACAATTACAAAGTGGTAGACCTGGGACTCAATGGAATTTTGTTGGATATAAATCCCTGATCTTTTTAATGCATCCTGCCCTTTTACACAAGAGAAGAGCTGGAGGCCACATAACCCACCAGAGAAATATCTACACAGATCCTTTTTGCTGTTTTGAGGATGATTGCACCGGTCCTAGATAAGGCTAGAGTGGGTCAGAGTGTAAGCCCCTCAGATGTGAGAGAAAGCTCCTGTGCATGAAATGAGAAGAAATTAATGAATCGTCCTGGCTCTCACTGGCCAACTCTGGTCTTCACACCTGTTCAGGGGGAAAATGAGCAATAAAGCATCCCTCCCCTCACCCCCACACACATTCAAGCTTAAAATCTTTATGAAGTGCTCCTTGGTGGCTTCACAGGATATGCAATTTTCATTTTAAAAATACGACAATACTATTTCTACTGATAATCCTCATTTTTCTCCACTCCAGGTTGCCAAGCATTCAGGTTAAGAAACTTACATGTCTAAAACTGTTTCAAACCAAATAGTTCCTTGGGGACCGTTAGCTGTGATTAAACCTGGCAACTGCTATGAGCCATAGGAAAAGGACATTGAAATTAATGCTTTTATTCTACAAATCTCTGTCATTCTGCTCATTGCACCTTGGCAACAACTTTTTAAAAGTTATTATAAAAAATATATTGGGTCTTGGTGTTATTACAAACACAGAGAAAAATAATGTAAGCAAAACCCACTAAGAACCCACCATAATTTGAACATACCACTGCTGCTTAAATGCATAATAAAAGGCTTGAATTGTTAAAGTAAGGTTTTTAATCTTTGGTTATTATCTGATGCTTTGCAAACACCCAGTGATAATAAGGAGCCCAAATTGAGTGCTAACAACTTCTTGTGCTTAAAAATCACAACTACAATAACAAAATACATGAAAGCATTTCAAAGCCTTGTGCAAACAAATATACAATCATTATATTTGGATCAGTACGGTTCATATGAACTAAGATTGTTAATGTGCACCAGACATGTCTAAAGGAAAATTATCCAAAATAATAAATTCTGTCATCAGACAATTCCACGCAGATTAATAAAATATAAATTAGAAGAATTTCTTGGAAATACCGTGTCACTAACTTGCGCAGACGTATCTTCTCAAAAACAAAATAAAAAAGTATGAGCTGCCCTTTACTAGATTTGTGACCTTGAGCTAATCTCAATCTATTAAAGGCTCAGTTTTCTTATCTCCTCAGCAAAGGTGATAGTGAGGATGAACAAAATTAAATACATGCGAAGATAAATACAAAGGAATGAACAGTTATGGGCTGCTAAGAATAAATGTTTTGTTTCACCAAGAGCTGGAGATGTTATTTGGAGCACAAAATAGTGGAACAAGTTTCCTGGTGGGTGGGTTGGGACACCATTGCATCTCCTGAGGGGGATGACAGAAAACATTTTCTTTTTCTCAACAGAGCCTTCATCTCCCAGGCCCACTTTATCTTTGAACTCCTAGGCATTAATCACTTGAGGAAAACGAGCAAAACAAGTGACCCCCTACCCTTAAAAGCAAGCCAGGAGGTTCAAATAAATTGCAGATCTGTCTTTCACACTGTGATCTTGCACTTGGAATTTTAATCACATTTTCTTGTACCATATTTTAAATGAACTTTATTTATAGCTGACCGGAATCAGACTAGGCAAGTTGCAAACTCCCCAAATCATACCAAAAGCCTATTCTTCCAAAAATTCTAGGGCAATCTAGCATGTCCACTGTGCCTAAATAAAATACAAGGTGTATGCTGGTTGATAACACAGTGTTTTACTATTGTCTTCTCTTCCTCTTTTTTACCTTATCTTTGGCAGTTACGGTTCAAGGCCTTTCCCATACGTGTACCACTGGGGAGGGGAAAGCGGGTTGTCCTCTTTTAGACAATCTCTTTGGTCCCTCCAATGTGATCTGTGTGATCAACACCACTGGATGACATATCACCTGTAGCTGAACACAAATGCATTACCTTCCACAGACATGGGCGGCCACCCCCTCGGAGACAAAAGACATTAAAAACAAGTCAGTTGTATCAAGCTGGCTTGGCTTACACAAAGTGTCTGCTAGCAAGAACACTGAAAAATGCAGCCATTCGTTCTCAGGCCATTTGGCACTTTTGATCACCTCACAGATCAGCGGCTACACAAGAAGAATGAAAGCTGTCACTAAGCTGGAAACCAAAGCTGCAGCTCTCCCTTCTCTCTGAACAGCCCCAGAGGCTAGACACACAGCCAAGGGTCAGACACTCACACGTTACTGATGCTGTGAATGTGACCACAGGTTCCAGACATCAGTATCTTAGCATATCTAAAAATAGCATAACCATGACCAAATTTAGTATCTTCTTTCATATTTAAAGTTGCTGCTTTACTATTTTGGATCATGGCATATCCTTCCTGTGGATGAGAAGAACATAGCTCTAATGGCTTCAAGGACTGATTTGCATTTTATTAATTTTCATGATGGTATATCATATAAACAGTCCAATAGAAGTAAACTTGCAGGGCATGGGTCAACAGTAAATAACTAAGCAGTATACATTTAGTTGCTTTCATCTGAGAAACTGTTTCTGGTGGTAACCTGATCCTTCTCACTAGAAGTTTATTGACTTGACAGTGGGGCAGAACTGGACCGAGCCCTTGCGTGTACCAGGAAGTTCCTGATAGCAGCACCTCACAATGAATAGTGGAAGAGAAATTCTATACTCCACACAGGTCATTGTATTAGCTCCTTAATTAGCTGCTGCCTACAATATAAAGTTAGTGGCTTAAAACAATTCAAGTATATTAATTATCTCACAGTCCTTAAAGTCAAAAGTCCGAAAATCAGTTTCAAAAAACTAAAATCAAGTTGTCAGTTGAGCTGCATTCCTTCTAGAGGATCTAAAAGAGAATCATTCCTGACTATTACCGCCTTCTAGAAGTTGTCCTCATTTCTTCGCTTGTGGTTGTGCATTTCATTGTCTTTTCTCCCTCTGCTACCATCCTCACATCATCTTCTCTCTGTCACTGATCCTCCTACCTCCATCTTGTAAGAACCTTTGTCATGACCTTGGGTCCACCTGGATAATGTTGGATAAGCTCTCCCCATCTCAAGATTCATAATTTATTCATATCTGCAAAATCCCTTTCACCATTGAGGTACCATAGCCACAGGTTTCAGGGATTAGGGTGCAGATACTTCAGTGGGACTCACACAGTCATCAACTAAGCATAATGCATTTTATGAAATCTATTCTTATTCATTAAAATTGCACATGACTTTAGGAGGAAACAATTTACAGAACAAAATGAAATTATTTGCATAGTCGATAAAACTCTCTGGCATACACACCTCTAGTACAGAAAATGATGGATTTTAACGACCTTGCATTAATTAACAGGGAAATTTCCCTTTTGACAATCTTGTAGTAATTTAACAGGAAATCTATCTCACTATTTTTGTTTGTATTTAACATTTGGCTGATTGCTACCGAGGGTTGAATTTTATTTTATAGTTAGTGGTCATTTTGTTTCCTTTCTCTCCCCACTTTTCTTTTGAATTGTTCATCTTTTAGTTATTGAATTATATGTTTTGTATATGTTCTTAATGTTGAACTTATCCTGCTAGATATATCGCAGATACCATTTTTCAGTCGATAATCTTAAACTTTATGATATCCTATAATAGAATTTTTAATATTTAATTGGCCAAATTTATCTTTTCCTCTATTGTGTTTTCTTTAACAAATTCTTTCTACCCTTAGGTCATAAAAATGTTTTCCTATGTTGTCTTTGAAAATTTGGGAGTCATTTTGATTGTTTTAAAATTATAATAATATTTTATATTATGCTAGTGTCCTAATTTTATTTTGAATAAATAGCCAGTCAAATTTTCTAACACCATTTCACTAGACCATTGTCTTCCTGGTGATTTGAACACAAACTCCAGTCTATGCAATTTGTCACAAGCTTGGATCTGCTTTGAATTTCTGTATGGTAATATTCTATTGATCTTGTCAGGACTTTTCCCAATACACACTATTTTATTCACTTCATTTTTACAAAAATATGGCTTTCTTACAGTAGGACTTCTTTCTTCTGTTTTTGGCCATAAGAATTATTTCAACTGTTATTAGAACTTTCATCATTTATATCAACTTTAACATTACTTTGTCAAGTTTTGTGTAAACAAACAAACAAACAAAAACCACTGGGAAAATTTCTGGGAATTACAATGAATTTACAGATTAGCTAAAAGTGAAATTAATTTGACAAATTGATGAAACCCAATTGCTACATCCACAAACATGACCAATCTCTCAATGTATTTATCTCTTCTTATATACCTTTCAATAAACCTGTAATTTTTCTTCAAAAAGGTCTTTTGCATATAGATTGATTTCTTTTTTATGTTTTATTATTATAGATTGATTTCTTGATCACTTGCAATTTGGTTGCTATTACTAATGGAATTGTTTTTCCAAATTACCTTTTGAAGTTGGCTATTCCTGGTACTTATAAACACTATTCAATTTTGCATCATGATCTTTTACCCAGTACCCTTCCTTAATTACAATTACATTAATCTATAAATTTGAACAGTGAATTCCTTGAATTATATTGTAGACCTATATTTTATCTATACTTGTAAGTAATTATTGTATCTCTTCCTTTTAAATAACCTTTATCCCCCCTTATGTATAGGCTGTGATTACCAATAGATTCAAGAGTAGTGGAAATAATAGCAGGCATGCATGTACTGTTTGATTCTAATTGGATGATTCTAAATTTAGACCACTAACTATAATATTGATACAGTGGACTCTCTATTAACTGGAACCAAGCAACCAGCACAGAAGTTGAAGAAATAGTACTACATTTATCTGGGATGGATGACAGTTAATTGAGAGTGTAGTTAGATTTATCAGGCATCTACCAATCCCCATGGGTGCCAGTTAACTGAGAGTCTACTGTATATATCATGTATCAGATGAAGGAAATTGCCTCCTACTACTACTTGAGTTAGAGATTTTCTTTTTTCTATGATTTTTTTTTTTTTTTTTGTGGTTCCCTGGCTGGGAATCGAACCCAGACTGCGGTGTTGAGAGCGCTGAAGCCTAGCCACTACACCACCAGGGAACCCTTAGAGATTTTTAACAACAAAAAAAGCATTCTTTCAAATGCTTTCTCTGTATCTTTTTAGGTGATCATGCATGTTTCCTTAATACATTAATGAGTGGCTTATCCTTGCAATTCTAGGATAGACTCTACCTGATAACATATAGCTTTTATACAATGCTAGATTTTAGTTATTAATAGCATGTTTTATTTGAGCAGTTTGCAGTTATATATTCATAAGTAAGTTGTCTTAAAACGTTTTTTTTTCCCTTTACAATCCTTGTCAGGTTTTACTATTAAGATAATTTTACCACCATAAAAAAATAATACACTTGGCACAAACAACAACAACAAACTAGTTTGTTCCACGAAGCCTTGAAAATGAAAATGAAACTGACTGAACCTTAATTAATTTCATTTTTATATGGGGATGGCGGAAGACAGGGGAGAAGGGACAGAAGACTTGACTGAATGTGTGGGTTCTCCAGCGCTTTGATCTCATGATCTTTTTACAAGCTTATCAACTACTGAAGACCTCAAAGAGTTTCTGTTTATGAATATTCAGTATATTAATTTCAGTCAGAGAATATCACTTAAATCATACCGATTCTCAGGAATTTGTTAGGAACTCCTTTTGTGGTTTATAATAAATTTATATAAGTTCAATAAGTACTAGAAAAGAATGTATATTCTTTATTTGTTGGATGGAAGATTTTGTATACATTTATTATTTTAAGATGATTAATTCTGTGCTTCCATTATGTTATATTCTTACAAACGTTGTCTTCTTTTGCATTCTTTATCTGGGTTTCTGAAAGAGCAGTGCTGAATTCTCCCAAAGTGTAATTATTTTTGTTTTATGGCTCATGAATCCTGCTTAGGTTGTTAAATGCATAAAAGCCTTGGGAGTTATGTATTCTTAGTAGACTATTTCTTTTAACATAGGGTGATATTGTTCTTCTTTATCTCTTTTATATTTTTGGTTCCTATATACTTTATATTTCAGTCCTTTATTTTCAAAACTTCTCTAGATTTAGATTTTAGGTGCCAGTCTTATTAAGTGCATATCATTGCCTCTTTTCAAATTCTGTATAAACTCTCTTTGTTTTAATAAGGAAATTTAATTATTTTATTTTTATTGTACTACTGATATATCTGGCCTTAACTGTATCTCCAAGTAGATGTTGTAGCCTTTGCTCCTATAGTATTTAAGACACATCAATAAATCATTTCCTGAGCTACTATTTCCTCATTGTCATATCTCATCTTTTTTAACATCCAAAATCCATATATCATATGTACCTCTCAATACAATGGTTGTATGTTATGTTTATATAGAATAAAATTATTTGTGTCCACAGAACTCAATATAATGTTAACAAAATTTTATGTGGGAAAATTCTTCAGCTATGTTCTAAATACATTAGCTAGAATGGCCTAATCACTTGTATGAGAACTCATGTGAAACATGAGTCGGGACTGTTCCCCAGGAGGATGGGGAGGCTACGCCATTTAGGACTGGACTCCCATGCCCGCTGTTTCAGGTTACCCCAGGGGCATTAGCCACCCATCTCCTCTCTCGCAGATAAGCTCCCTGGTGGAGGAGCTGTCATCCCCATGTTTGTGTGCTATACTTGAATTAAAAATTTTTTTTAATATTGTTCACAGAAAATGTATGAATGATGAAGAAGATGTCATTCCAAAAACACATAATAAGAACTCAGATGCCTTACACTTAAGATTAAAACTGTTTCACCAACTATTCTGGCTGGAATTTCAAGGTGACACAATCTACAACTGTTTGTCTCACCATCAGTCTTCGAATTCCTGAAATGACATCTAAACCGGAGAAAGATGATAGTCAGGCATTTAACTCATTCTTACAAATATAATCATTTGGTCACTCACTCACTTGTTCAAGGAATGCTGGCTGAGCATTTAAGTACAGGGTGGGGTGATGCTGGTGGTAAAATAATGATCAAGTTTCTCCTCAGCCTTCAAGGAGCTCACAGATGAGTAAAGAAGATAGATATGTAGCCACTTAAGAATGACCGAGAATTAAGTAAATAGCAGGAGTTCCATGAGCATCACTTTGGTTTAAAGTTTGGGGATGGCACTGAAGAGGCATTTAAAGTAGGAGAAGGATTCTGATCAGATGAAGAGAGCAGGGAAAAGAGATGAAAGTAGCAAAAGCATGAGGCTGCATGATACATTCACAGGACCTAGTGGAGGGTAGGCATGCTGGATGGAGAGGAAACACAGAATGAAGCCGATAAGACAGGTAGTGTGGGATGGTAAGGACCTCAAATTGCTGATGAGTGTGACCAGAATTTATTCTGTAACTAAAAGAGAATCCAGCAAATGTTTTTAAATGAGGAAATGGCATCAACAAGGCAGTGTTAGAGCAAATTGGGATGTTAACTGGAGGATGAATTGGAGGGAGAAGAACACATAGACAAGGAAAAATTGAGAAGCTATTTAAGGCCTTCCCGGGAAGATAGTAAGGGCATGCATTTAGAAACGCTTTGAGGGAACATCTCTACAAATGTGTAAGTTTCACCATTACATGTGTAGTCATGGCCCCAGGCCGGCATACAGCGGCCGTTTGAGCAATGAGCACCTCTGTTAGACAACTGAAGGAAGAAATGGCACTCTCTAGAGATCTAAAATATATCTCCAGTGGTGAGACAAGGCAGAGAAGGACAATTTAAAACCCCGATACAAAATCAAGTAAAACAGTAAGAGAGGAAATGAGCAAATGAATATAGAGGTAAATGTGTAAGTAACTGATAAGGGTATTTCTAGTGGCTAAAGTATTAAATTAACAAAAAAAAATCAGGCTTTTGTGAGGGAAAAGTAAATTGGTGTACAGTTTAATTTTGTTTTGTTTTACAAACAAAAAGATATAAAAATAATTTATAGCCTATTTAAGAGTATGAAAAGCAAGGGACCTTTCTTGAACTTCCAGAGATATCCAATTTGTATGGATAAAATGTGCGACTAATTACCAAAAAACAAATTATTAATTTCCTTGTTAAAAAAAGTTTAACTTTCAATAAATAAAGCTATCTTGTAGGGATGCAGTTAATAAGCTGATGGAGGAACTCTAGGGGAAAAAGGGATGCTTAACAAAATCTACTAATAATCATAGGAACACACACACAACTCTTTGTATATTCAACACATATTTATTGAGCACCTATTATTTCCTCTAAGCACTGTCCCAGGGATCGGGAGACAGTAGTGAATAAAACACATACAAATCCCTGCTCCCACGATACACTCATTCTCGTCCCCTTTACTATCACTCCATTCTTTAGAGTTCTACAACACAAATCCGACCTCACTCCCTGCTTTACTCCCTGTGATGTCCCGGCACTTATCCCTTAGTCCGCTCCACACAGTGCAGTCCCATCATGCCCTTCTATTTCTCTCTGATCTCATTTTCTTCTACTCAGGCCTTCCTTATATTCCTTAGATACTTCAAGCTTATTCCTATGCAGAGCTTGTCCCTTCCTTTTCTAACTTCCTGGCAAGAATTCTTCCAAATAGTCACATAATGGCTCCCTAGATCCTGTAGACTCAGTTGTAATGTCTTCTCCTTGGTACCATTTTCCAGACTGCACTAACTCACAGTGCATGCATATCACTTTAAAATTATTTCATTAGTTTATATTCTCTGAGCTCCATGAGAACAGGAATCATAATAACATTCAACAGTATATACGCCCAATGTCTATAAGCTCTTGACAAATATTAGTTGTTCAAAAAAACTGCTTGTTAAATGCCAGTGTGTGTGTGTGTGTTGTTGAATGGGAACACTTCACTAGACTATTGCAACTTAGCCCATTACACAGCCATTGGAGTCTAACAAAAGATAAGATCTTCCCACCAACTCATGCTGCTTATGCTACACCCACATTTAGGTTCTCATACAACTGATGTTTGGTGGCAGGTGGCAGTGGTGATTTGGTGGTGATGATAACGAAATGAGTTTTATTGTACTGTAGGCTGAAGACACAAGTCTGTGCACAGGCCAACAACCTCAACCAACAAACCTGCAACTAAAAGGTTAAGAAAAGTCAAAAGTAAATTACACTCTGATCTTGGATTTCAATTGTGACATGCAACACACCTGTTACACCTACCTCTTTTAAACACCAGGTACAGCCAGTTTTGCTTAGCAGTTTCGCTAAAATAAAATGTATATAGCAATATATATGTGTACTTATTTATTCAGTCATTCACTCATTCACAAGGATTGAATTAGATTCTGAAGTGTTATTGACATTCTTAAACCTTCTACAAGTCTCCAAA
Source organism: Lyroderma lyra (assembly GCA_004026885.1). Taxonomy (NCBI): domain Eukaryota; kingdom Metazoa; phylum Chordata; class Mammalia; order Chiroptera; family Megadermatidae; genus Lyroderma; species Lyroderma lyra. Next base: position 66,783 of record PVJL010006492.1, read on the forward strand.
ACCACAAAAATAAAAATGTCAAGGCTGACTCTAAAATAATTAGACATGCTGTTTTGCCTCCAATTTGGTGGTAATCACAGCTTAGGTAATGTTTGTGTGGCCTTTTAGTCCCCAAAATATTTAAAGTACAAATGCTGAAAATCACGTGGACAGGTGGCATGCGGGGCAGCCTGAATCCAGAAAAAACACTGCAGCACCTTTGATCATCCAGAATGCAGTGTGGTGAACTCATGCAAGTGACTTTTCAATCAACCAATTTTTGGTCTCAGCTTAGAAAGACAACCTCGGCTAAATAAACATTCCTGACATTGACCTGTAGTGCAGTAAGTTGCTCATAAAAGGAAAAAGAAATCTTAACTATCTGTCAGCTTTTATTTTTGTAACAGGAGAGCTTTAGATTCTTTGCGACTAGTTACAATTTGTACATAGGAGTAAGAACAGAATACAAAACCAAAATATAAAAGAGAGTTCAAAGTATCATTCATTTCACACTAAAATAAAGGACATCCAGAACAAATAAATATAGCCCCCTTCTCTATAGAGCCAGGGAAAGTCATGTCACAGATACAGCCATCTCTACCTCTGCCTCTATAGTGCCTGTCAATTCTAATTTTCTAGTAGTTTGTTTTTACAACCTGTTGAAAATCACGAGAGGAGAAGAACATGATACCTTTTTGCTCCTTTCGATGAGTGTAAAACATGAATTACATTCAAGCTGAAACAGACAAATAGAACTGTCCCTGTTCCTAGTTTTCCCAATAATACGTTTTTAATCTATTTCCATATAATTCAGGACCTAAGGATAGTTCTTCCTAATTTAGATCTTCCAAGTGTGCCACTTTAGGATATTTACTTTTTAATGAGTAAGGTGTGTATTTTCTTTAAGAAGCTATGTTGGTTTGGGGGAGAACCAAAAGATACCGTTTTTTTTCTTTAGGAATCTGAGATTATAAATATTTTATGTGTGCAGATTTTTAAATCTAACGTTTACATCATATTATATAGAGAGTATCTGCATTAAGACAGCTTGATTTGTGACCTATATTTATAGCTTTTTAAGCTAAACTTGAAGCTGCAATACTAACCAAAGCTTGCATTTACTGTTGCTGCCAGATTGCTACTTAAGGACGCATTCTGTTTTGGGACTCCGGAAGCTCACCTACAGCACGTCTACACAGTGCAAAAACACTTATTGCATAATTTACTCTTATTATTGTAGGGTCTTTTTTTAGAAACGTAGAAATGCTTGAATTACTTTTGAAATGGGCAGCACAATGCATACCCCATATCATGAACACTACTCAAAAAGTCAATGAAATCTTTTATTTGTGAAACTGATACCTGATGATTTGAGCCAACATGAATTAAGAAAGATAGATAATGAGTCCACCTCCCTGTGAGAAACTCCCATTTCACAGTGAGCATCTCCTCCAAGGCAAGGAAAAAGACACTTGAAGCAAATTAAGAGAATGAGGCCAATACAATTAGGGATAAGAAAGCTGTCGTGATGATGGGAACATTTTTATTCTACTTTTCCAGAACCAGGTGTGTGAATTAATATTCCTGTAAGTTAGACAATAAAAAAAGGTCTGGTGACACTGACACCACAAAGTGTTTCGCTGACCAAGAGAACTTGGTGAGCGTACTATCATAGTGCAGTCACAGTTCGTCATCAAGGAATTCGGGAGAAATGCTGCATGAATTTAGTCAGGATTATAAAGACTTTGCATCATGTACCAGCAAATATCACTGAAGCTGTAACAAACATCCCACACATCCTAGAACTAAGATGCCTTTGTAGTTTGAATTGTTGGATTTAAAAAGCTTAGCACTAAAATTGTTATTCAGATGAAGAGCAAGGAACTATTGGAGATAAAAAAGAACTAATCATGACAACCATACATTTTAGCTAAGATAACACTTTCCAATATTGCCCTAGGTATAAAAGCACACAAAATAAACAACATCAGCACTGAAGAGAATAGCTCTCCATTGTTTCTATCACAATTCCCATTTTGTTTCCTTCTCAGAACATTTCATTCTTTGACGTTACCTCATTTGTTTATAAACGTCCCTTGTAAAATACCTATTAATATCTTTTCCTAATAGAAAGTATGATCAATGAGGACAGACACATTTTCTTATTCACCACTGTAAATAAAATGGACAACAACAACAACGAAAACTAAAATGTGATTGAGTAGATGAATAAATGTATGAGGTGAAATTTGAATGCACTGCAGTTTCCCAGCATAATGAGGAATTCGTGTCCACTACAGAGAAAGTAGAAAAAGAGTCACCTTTAACGTAAACTTCCTAGTATTTTAAGACACCTCAAATAACTTATGCAAACAAAATATAAATGAAATGTGTCTTGTAATTTAAATATTTGGTAGCATATAGTGAATACATTTTTTAAAAGCATATACAAGGGTTGCCCAGAAAGTATTCAGCCATGTAATATGAAAAATAGAGGTATTAAAGGCTGAATTTTTTCTGGACAGCCCTCATATTTCTGTTTGACTTATTTTATGATTAATAAAAATACTTATATGCTGTGAAATGGACTTTTAGAACTCAAGTCGCGTATAAATACTGTATCTATCAGAAATAAGGATTTAGTTTACAATTGTGATACTTAAAATTATTAAGTAATCTCTCATGTTTTATTAGGGATTCCCTATATATAATTTTTGTCCTGTTTTTTCCAGTAACACAATCATACTCATGAGTTATACATTTTTCATAACTACCATTGTAATGTATATATAAATTATGCCAGGTAAGAAAAAAAGTAAAAATAGATAAATTGACCTACATCAAAATTTAAAACTTCTGTGCATTAAAAGACATGACCAAAAGAGTGAAAAGGCAACCTATGGAATGGGAGAAAGTATTTTCAATTCATACATCTGAAAATTACCAGGTCAGTAAAGAATACCTTCAACTCAACAACAACAACAAACAAACCCAATTAAAAAATGAGCACAGTACTTGTATAGATATTTCCCAAAGAAGCTATATAAATGGCCAAGAAGCACGTGAAAAGTTGCTCAATACCACTAAGTATTAGGGAAAAAAGCAAATCAAAATCACAATGAGATACCACCTCACACCAGTTAGTATTGCTACTATCAAAAAAAATAATAATAATGTGTGCTGATGAGTGTGTGAAGAAATGGGAACTATTGTGCACTATTGGTGGGAATGTTAAATAATGCAGGAGCTGTGGAAAACAGAATGGCAGTTCTTTAAAAATTTAAAATAGAATGGCCATATGATCCAGCAATTCCACCTCTGAGATATATACCCAAAAGAATGAAAAGCAGTGTCTTAAATAACTAGCTATACATCTATGTTCATAGCAGCACTATTCATGATAGCCAAAGGTGGAAACAACCCAAGGACTTATCAAAGGATGAATGGGAAAACAAAAGGTGGTATGTATATGCAATGGAATAATATTCAGCCTTAAAAAAGAAGGAAACTCTGACACATGCTACAATATAGATGAGCTTTGAGGACATTATGCTAAATGAAATAGGCCAGTCACAAAAAGATAAATATTGTCTGATTCTACTTACATGAAGTACCTAGAGCAGTGAAATTTATACAGACAAAGTAAAATGTTGCCAGGAGATAGAGGTAGGGACAAACGGTGAGCAGTTGTTTCATGGGTATTTAACCCATTTAAGTTAAGAATTCTAAAGATTGGTTGTAAAACAATGTGAATATACTTAACACTACTGAACTGTACATTTAAAATGGTTAAGATGGTAAATTTTATGTTACGTGTATTTTACTGTGATTAAAACAAATTTAATTGTGTCTTGTATATCAAATACATTAAAGCCATTTACCTAGGAAATTTGTCAGAACTTGTTTGTTATAGGTGGTTTCAAAAATATTAGATGAACTTATAATAGTCTTCTAATACTCCTGAAAGATACTGTATTTTGATTTTAGAAATCAGCAACAAGCCTTTTACATAGAAGTAAAGCATTTTTATAGGATTGTTATTATAGATATATATGAAGTTTTTTAAAGTCATTTTTAAAGACCCTTGTAATGAGATTCACTAAGAATGCATGGTAAAAAAATGCCTGTCCCTTTTGGGATTTTGCTATCAGACTGCGTCAGCTATTAGCTACCACCACATTTCTCACTTTGCTCTAGTCTAGATGCTAGGAATGTGGATCCTGTTTTTATGCTTGTTTTTCACCCAGAGACTCATTACAATAGTTCTCTTCTTTTCCTCTTTTGCTGGAGAGGATAGGGATAGGAACTAGAGACTGAAATATGCAGGGAATTTTAGGTGTTTTATTCCATATAATCTGCTCAAGAGCTGTATAATGTAGCTGTCCAGATGCCCTTTCTACCAATAAAACTGATGCACCGAGTTTCAATAACTTGACTTTTCTTGGCCTTATATTCAATTTTTTATTCTAAGTTGATACAAGCCTTTTTGGAAGAGGATACCTAAATAAATAATGTAAACAAGTAAGTAATTTCAACATCTAAATATTCTTTTATTTACTGGAGAGCACTAAAGACTGGTAGAATATTAGAGCCAGAAGGAAATCAATCATCTCTTCAGCCCCACCCTTTAACAAAGGAGTCCCAGAGAGATGATCTTAATGACCTGAGCCATATAACTGGCCCTTAGCTACAATCTAGTGTTTTGTTTTGTTTTGTTTTTTCAAAATAGAGTGGAATCATCTTTTGTGGCTCATTCCTATTTCCTGCGCTGGGTTCCTCCTGCCTATTAATCTCAGGATCCTTGAATTCCCAAGGAGAGAATGAAAGTGAGATTTAAATGCATATTAATAAAATCAATTACTACTAGAGTGCAGTGCAACTACATGAATAATAAACATTCTGACTTTATGTGAAAAGTCATTCTTAACTACTCTTAGTACAGTATATTTTAAATTATCCACCATTATCATAGTAAGATCTTTAATCACCAAGCTTGTTAACTGTGTTATCCATTTATATCCTTAAGAAAAATAGAACAAATATAAATTGATACTGTTACTATTTAGTCTACTTCTAGAATTTATCCTAAGGAAATCAACAGTAAATGTATGAAGTATTTTGTACAAATATATTAATGAAAGTATTTGTTTTTTTAATTGCAGTACATTGTTTAACAAATAAAAATGGGAATAGTGAAATACCCAACAATAAGATTTAAATTATATATCATACAAAGGAATTTTGAAAAGCAATTAAAAATCATGATGTAGACCTATGTTTATTGACATAGATAAAGGATAATCCCTCTTATCTAAACAAACAGATATTAATATATGCTTTGAGGCTTATCAAAATATTATACCTAGCAGGATATTCTAAAATGCACTTGGAGTCATCTCTTTATGACAGAACCACCTGCCAATCTACTCCAGCACTGTTAAGATTTTAAATAAATTTGTGCTGTTAAGCCAACAAATTGGTGTAATTTATAGCAACAGAAAACTAATACTGTCCTTAATATTTTATATGATTTTAAATTTAAATATAAAGGGTCTGCCCCTCCTTTAATACTAATTAATACTAATATATTACTATCATAAATATGAAATATCCTGAATCAAGGATCTAGACTTTATCTTATTAAATATCATTTTTCTTGGAAAACTACAGTCTTTCTCTACCTTTCTCTCCCTCTCTGTCTCCCTCTCTCTCATACACACACACACACACACACACACACACACACACACACACACTCTCTCTCTCTCTCTCATACCTTCCATTCATTTCTTTAGCATTCTTTCATCCTTTTAACAAATTTTTATTATTTTAAAAATTTCCATTTAGTCCCAGTATTCTGATCTCTTAGAGAATAAATTCAACAAATACATTTCACTGATCTCCCCACTACTCCCCATTTTCATATCCCCAGTTCTTGTACTAAGCCTGAGCAGAGAATGAGTTCCTGAACCCAGATCTCACTGACAGAAAACAAGGCTGTTTCAGGAATTAGAAGGCGTCTCCTGATGCAACCACAAGGGGGTGCACTCCCCATGGAGCAGTGCTTGGTCTGAAAGAGGGGGCCAGTCATCAAAGGAGCTTTGATTCTCGGATTCCTGTTAGAACCATGCGCTCAGACACACTGCCACAGGTCCAGCAAATTGGATGGTCTTCATGTACCATCCCAGCCTTGGCAGCAGCCTCATACACAATTTGTGGTCAGCGTAAGCTAAGTAATCTCGTAGCCACAAATCCAGAGCTAAAAAACACATACACCTTCCTCTTGCAATCTCCTCCTAAAAAAATAACGCTGCTTCTTTCAGATCTTATATATCCAAAATACCAGATTATTTTTCCTTCTTGAACAATGACTTCCTGGCCACCTCCTATTAGTAGGAATTCTAAAGGTTTCCAAGACTCTGTACCATCCAGAATCCCCTGACTCCTTTCAGATAGGAACTTTCTGGCCCTTCTTCCTAGAGCAAAGGAAAACAAATAAAGCAAAATGTAAATTTCCAGGATACATCCCATTACATAGGATAACTAGCACAAGTGTAGTATTTTAAACAATAATTCATATATCCCCATTTACCTAGTTTCACTATTATCTCAAAGTAATTATGTATTTGTTACTTCTTTTTTTTTTTTTTTGCTTTTTGGTATGTGGGTATCTCCCTGACTGGGAATCGAACCCAGGCCGCAGCACTGACAGCGCCAGCGCCGAAGCCTTAAGCCACTACACCATCAGGGAACTCCCTGTTACTTCTTTTAATAGAAAGTTTTTATTTCATCATTCTGTTACGTATATATAACCAGTCTTACAAATAAGACAAGCCTTCATGTCTTTACTCACCTTGTTATGAAGAAAGAGTGTTTAATATTGAGTCTTTAAATATGTCCTTTTCTCTTTGTCCCACATTGTCCTTGGAAACCCACAACTGTAAGTAATTTTTCTTTAAAATTCACAAGGTTAATTTTTAAAACGTTAAAAGCATTCTACAAATGTATATTATATATATCAAATATTTATTTATTTCAGAAGTGAGGGAACCAGCAGGATGGTAATCTGGTTCTAATAACATTTGAGAAACAGGTTTATATAGCCTGTCAGAGAAAATCTGCTGAAATAGGTTGGCTAAGAGGAAGGACAGGTTAATGTTCAACAGGGCATTAAAACTGTAACCACTGGGGTTATGCATTCAGTTGCATCGGCACCAGAAATAATTTGCTTCTCTATGAGACAAAAATAAGCTGATCAGATGTCCTGTTTTAAGCAGGACAGAAAACAATGTTACTATTCCATTTCAAATGGTACACAGGATCATCCTACTGACACCTTGAATTTAGCCCTGTGGCTAGAATGACCAGACATACCATTTGAAATGGGACAGTACCGTTGTTTTTTGTCCTGTTTAAAATGGTACATCTGGTCAGCCTAGACAAAAACCTACAAGGTAACATGTAATTTCGAAGAGTATGGGCCATGTTCAAGAGAAAATAGTAAAACAAAGCCACATTATCCTAGAAAATTAAATAATTCTTCGTTGGGCCTATTAAACCATGCTCAAGTATGATATGAAGAATATATGTAGTCCTTCTATTTTATTTTCAACTTTTTTATGGTTTTTCTTATCACAATTAGGTGGGAAATGTCCATGTACCCCTATCACTCTTCCCCCAGGATGCTTTCTTTTCCAATTAATGTTTTAAATTTCTAGATCTTTGGTCTGCCCTAATATTAATAGTGAACTCATTCACCTAATAATTTTTTAGTATCTTCCATTTGCCAGGCTATGTTCTAAATACATTTGAATAACAGTTAATGCTTCACAAAATGCCTTGATAGCAATAGTCTCAATTCTCTTTGGTATTTAAGGAGATAAAAGGTAATTCAATAAGAATTGAACAAATTCAAAAAATTAATATTCAGTAACTAGATTTTATATGCACATAAAATGGTTACTTTTTACTCATTTAATCCTCACAAAAACCTTAGAAGATAGACTTTAGTTGCAGATCAGAAAACTGAGTCCTAAAGAAGGTAATTTCCTTGGAGCAAGTAAGCAGAAAGGTTTCAAGGCCTGTGTATTTTCCACTAGACTTCATTGTATTAAGCTTTTTTTTTTTTTTTTAGCATGAGAACTGAAGTTTTCCATTTAAAGTTTAGGTTTATCTTGTTTATAGTTTAAATGTCAATCTGTGATTAAAAAAGAAAAACTAAAGAAATAGTTGAAAATTATTTGCTAAATAAAATGCTATAACTGATAAACTTTTAAAATTATAATTTGAAAGACGTGCTCCCCTTAAATAATTGCTAAAATGCCGCTCTTTCCTGACATTCATTAAATCTGTATTTTCTGTGAGATTCATAGCCCAATAAAGCATCTTTTTTTATCATTTAGATTTTAATTATTGTCAATTCTGAGTTAATTAATCTCTCTAGGTGTCTCTTTGGAAGCTTCAGTGTCTCAAAGTCCCTTAAAATTATACACACACACACACACACACACACACACACACACACACACATATGAGCATTGTCCCCCCAAAAAATCTAGTCATAAATGCCTCTACTGTTCATATTACATGGCTGGATACTTTCCGGACAGTCCTCATACACATATATATGAATGAATGAAGAGTGTTTTCTTAGATAAAACAGGTAACTGCAAAGAACTAGATTTCTCAAAACAGGATGACCTAAAAGTTTATATATCTTGAATATCAATGTATTGGAATGCATACATGAATGATAGAAGGAAACATGAACTCAGCATGAGAAGGTTGAGGCTCATTTGTAACTTTGAGACGGGAATTTAGTTGATCCCCATTGACCTTACTTATCTATGTGTCAGCTGAGGTTTTTGTGAGTAATAGGTTTGAAAGGCACGAGGAAGTGCTTAGTAAAATTTAAAGAGCAATACAATGCCAGGTATTATTACTCCAGACCAGGACACACACTCCAGCACATTGAGCTTCTTTTAGGTCTTTAAACTTTCCATGTTCTCTGTAATGCAGGAGACCTTACAAACACTTCCCTGTGCCTGAGACTCTGTGCCCACCCCCTTCTATTTGCTGACTCCTAAGTGTCTTGGAAATTCCTGCTCAGAGAGCACTTCCTCCAGCTATTTCCCTTCATTCCCAACTATGGGTTAGTTGCCAAAACGCCTTCTCCTTTAGATTTATCTCTGTAGTCTACTCACTTGCCCACACCCCCATTACAATTAAGCTAAGAGAAGGGATGACGTCTATCTTATATCCCCCCTATTTAAGTCAGCGCACATTATATGGCAGACAGTGAATAAATATTTGTGGAACGAATTTTAAACTGTCAAATGACATATCTCCATGCCACTACATCTAGACAAACTGTATTGAACACCACACACTCCATAAGTGGTATATAAAATATTTAAATATGGCCCCTACTCAAAAGTGTTAAAGTATTAAAATTTACATATAAGAGATACAGAATAATGAAAGCATGTTTATGAGTAAACAGAGAATGTATTATATAGACACGTAGTACTGCATGTGGATAAAAATGGAAGTGTTTTATAGAAAGTAGGACAGTTTGAGGCGTCCTCCTACAATAGGCCTAAATCATCAGTTTTCAAAACCATAAACTCAAACAGAACCCTCCTAAAATCCCAGGGAGGCTGCCCGGGTAACAGGACAAGTGCATGATGAAGAACACAAACGTTTCACAAAGCAGGTGAAGGATCGTTTTTTTATAAGCGCTGTATGGCATCGTTTCCTATTTGTCACAATTTGTCCTACTGTCTCACTATCTGGCCTTTCTTGCTAAGCCTAAAGGGATTCATTCTCAGCACAAAGTCTGTGTGTCAGGTCATTATTCTTATACAAGCAAATCTTCTAGTACATTCTCTATGCTACTGTGTTCTAGTTCCAAACATCCTGCCCAGGCAGGTCCAATTCACCAGAACTCTCTCTACTCACCTTGGTGCCATTGAATGGCTTTAAAAAAATTATTCTCACCATGGCAAGTGCTGAAAGATATTTTATTGTGTATTTGATTCAGATTTATTCTTCATTATTTTGGCAATAGTTCTACCTAAATAACTTTATTATTATAGCTTTGAATAATTTTAGAATCTGAAAGAAAAATATCTAGCTTTAAAGCCATTTCTTCCTGCAAAGCTTTGAATAAAATTATCACTTTAATAAACTATTTTGTGTTGATATATATTCACACACACGTGTCAAGATGTACACAAGTTTTTGTTTGTGAAAATTACATAGAGTAAGATATGACTATATGCATATATTAAATTATACACATACACCATATACCTATAATATATTAATAGTTTCTGTCTGTGTGGATCATTCCTTGCATGAAGCTCCATTAGTAAACACCTCAGATGCCCTAGGATGTTCTATTTTATAACATCATTGCACAAATATACACATCAAGCTGATAACATCATCCTTAAAGAATGAATTATGTTGCCAAAGTAGGGAAGTATAAAATGCAGTGTTGGAATATTTCCAACAAAAAGAGCTGAAGTTAAAAAACTTTTTTACTAAGCACAGGCTTGCTCTTCAGAAATATGGGGCACCCCAGTTGTAGATTATCAGGGTGGGCCCAAGAGTCCTACAATATTTGTTCCTACCTACAGAACATCTGGCACTGTGCAAGAAATAAACAGTTAGGTCATTTAAAACATTCTGTCCCCGATTTGACTAGTTTGGTACTTTGTAAATTTGTTTTATGATTTTAAAAAGTCACTGGTGCTAAAAAGAGGGATTTGCAGAACCTATGGGAGAGGGTATGGGAATCACTGTTTTGAACAAATATCCGAGGTCAGTACCTCTCCAACTTTAATACATAAACTTGTTAAAATGCAGATTCTGATTTAGTAAATCTGAGGCCACACAGAAAGTCTGCATTTCTATCGAGTTCCCAGGGGACACCAGAGCTACCTGTGAAAGGCCCACACTTGGAGTGGCAAGGTCCTAGCTGATTGTCACCATCAGGCATGATTGGGAAATAGTGGTGTAGTCATTAGTTGCCAAGGCATGAGACATTAGCTTGCTTGAACAATTTTAGGAATTAGTTTTAAAAAAATGACTGAGAGTCAGTATTTCCAACTCGATAGCCTTCTATAACTTAACTTCTATAGACTACATAGCCTTATAATTTTCCTCTGTTCGGTTGATTGTTGAATTTTGTTGAACTTTTTGTTTAATTCTCAAAGGCACCTTTATTTTTTAGACTCCTCAGTCCACATGTATTGAGTACATAACATGTGGAAGGTCCTGGATGAACGGTATTGGGAGTCATAGCTATGAACAAGGCACATGCCTTGTTCTACTAGGAGAAAAAAAACATATGAACAGGAATATTTTACTTCAAGGTAGAGTGTTGTATCATTGCATTGGATGCTCCAGTGCTATGGTTATGAGAATTTGGAGGAAAGAAAATTTTTTCTGACTGCAGTGTCTAGGCAGGACACAAGATTTAAACACAGGTTGGCCTGACTCATCATTACCATGTCAGAGAAGCCTACTGGGCCCAACTGTCAAAACCACAGGACCCTGACCTTGTCCTCAGGCAACTGAGGTGCTGGCAAAGGTTCTGTTTAAGCCTGGCAATCAGGACCCCCACTGTGAGTTTAGAAAATAAACCTCAAGTTTCCCCTTGAACCTAACCAGAAGGTCTTTTAGGGGCCTGGAACATATGAATGTAATTTCAGTATGTTCACTTAATATTCAGTTCTCTACTGTGTAATCTTCATCTACTGATATCATCCCTCCAAAAAGTATAAATTTTAATTATACATCTTATAATCCTAAAACTTTTTAAAGTTTGTTTAGTTAGTCCTCTTTTTAGCAAACTGATGAGACAAAGTTGTCATGTACTATGTGCAAATTGCCATCACTTTTATTGCTCTATTGAATTATGGCAATTACTATTTTTGAGTCTATAACAAAAGACTGTGAGAGAATAATATAAATCATTTCTAGCATAATTCAAAATATGCAAAACAAATGTAATTTGTGCAAAACATTTTGACTTATAATTTTACTTTCACAAAAAGACTTAAAAATAGGCTATCAGTTCAAAGCAGTCTACCTCACAAGGACAAATTATGAAACAATTTGCCAGTGCTATGACTCAGAGAAAAAAGTGTTACTTTTATTCTATGGTATGCATCTAAATCTGCATAATTCAAAAAATAGACTATTAATAGTTCTATGAAATATAAAATAGTATGTTTTTGTACATGAAGCAATATATATTTACGGAAGAAAATATGTGCAAAATTTTTATTGCAGACGAGCAAAATGTCATAACATCTCAGCAACCTGATGATGTATTTTGACAATGGTTATTTATGGTTCACTGTGTACTGACATAAAAGAGAAGGCATACATTTTTAAAAACAATGCCCTCATTCCCTTTGCAAATTAATCATCTTTAGAGTGCTCTAAATCATAGACATATAATAATTTTTTATTTTGACAGTGTTGATCATGGGATTTTCCTATAACCATGTGTTAATCAAGCACAGTCACCTGTCAGAAAGACTAGCAGTTTGAAGACTAAATCTATCACATTCATATTGTGATGGATAAACCATCAATATTGATGGTTCACAAAAAAATGTCATTCATAATTTCGCTTTGGGATTGAGTCTTGAGACAACTCATCATGGTGATAGACACTTACCTTATATGGTTTAACATCCTTTAAAACACTATGGAAAGAGCTCTTGCCAATGCTAAGGAGAAGGAGTGAGAGTAAACACAGGCTTAGAACACACTGGTTAGGTACTCAAGAAATTCTTTTGTCATTCCCACTAGATGCTCAATAAACATCTGTGGATGGAATAACTCTGTGCATGCTTTATCCTACAAATAGTCCCTCCAGCAAAGCCAGACAACATCACAAGGATGAATAGCAATGGTGGCAATATAGTATAATTTGATGATTTTTTTTGGAGGGGGGATTGGTCTTTTAATATTAGGTGGCAATATCTGTTTCCCCAATGAGATGGGAATAGCTTTTACTTGTTTGTATTTATACAAGTAGATATACTCAAACTGATTTTTAATAGCTTGTTCATACTAAACACTGAGCTAAGCATTGGAAAATCAGAGTCAGGCAACAGTTCTTACCTTTAACATGCTCCCTATCTTGCAGAAAAGGACAGAAAGATAAATAAATAGGTGTTCTTACATTCCAAAAGCCCTACAACAATGCTGTGCGATGCAGTGTTACATACAGGAAAGGTTCAATCTTGGTGGTATTAAGAATTACTTCTTAATCAATCAACCAGAGATAAACAAATTCTTCAACAGCCTTGAAAAATCTTAGAAAACGGTAATTTTTATGATCACAAATTGGACTTTATCCTGAAGGTCTATGTTTCTAAAAATGTGGGAAATCACTTAAGCTACTAGATAAAAGATGAGACTTCTGGGCCTGACCCTAGAAATAATCAGAATCTTTGTGGCACATGCTAGGAACTTTGAACAAGAGTGATTTTCTAAAGTTTGAGGACCCTTATCTATAGTAGCAAGGTGATATGAAAGGATTCTGAAGAGGTTTATGGTAATATGAATTCATTCTCTTTTTTTAAATTCATTTTTATTGTTAGACTTATTGGGGTGACATCTGTTAGCAAGGATTACATAGGTTTCAGGCATACGATTCTACAGTGCATTGTCAACTTGATGTATAATCAGTTCACCACCTAATGTGATACCTCTTTCCATCACCTTATATTTAGCTTCCCCCCACCCCTCCCTTTTCTCCCCTCCCCATCCCACCCATCCCCAAATAAACATTAAATTATTGATTGTGTCCATGGGTTATTTGTTTGTTCATTTTTTTCTTTGCTTTCAGTTTTATATTCCACATATGAGTGAAGTCATACAGTTCTTTGTTTTTTTGGTCTGGTTTATTTCACTAAGCATGATGATCTCCAGTTACATCCATTTTGTTGTAAATGGCAGTATTCCATCTTTCCTTATAGCTGAGTAATATTCCATTGTGTGTATGTACCACAGCTTCTTTATCCAGTCATCTGTTGCAGGGCACTTTGGTTGTTTCCATGTTTTGGCCACTGTGAACAGTGCTACAATGAACATTGGGGTACATAAGTCTTTGCGGACAAAGGTTTTCAAGTCTTTTAGGAAGATCCCCAGAAGGGGGATTGCTGGATCAAATGGTAGCTCCATTCCCAATTTTCTGAGGAAACTCCACACTGCCTTCCACAGTGGTTGTACCAGTTTGCACTCCCACCAGCAGTGTGTGAGAGTTCCTTTTTCTCCACATCCTCTCCAGCACTTGTTATTTCTTATCTTGTTGATAGTAACCATTCTAACAGGTGTGAGGTGGTATCTAAGGCAAGTAAATTCATTCTTAATCCTCACTTGGCCTCTAAGTTAACTCTTCTACCCAACTCATCTCTTTTTGGCTGTTCTTAATTTCTTCACCATCCTGGGTTCCAAAAACACCAACTCAGTCATTGTGAACTTCAGGAGGTCTCTACGTCTTCCTTCAGACCATCTGATCTTCCACTGTCTTGGACTCAGTTCTTAGGGATCACAGTTTTACTAAATAGTGTGGTTAAACCATACACATTAAGTCCACTATGTCCATGCCCTTAATTGCTACCCGGGACCTGATCTTCTTGGCAAGTGTACATTAACTGCTTGGCTCGCTTACCCAAACCTACTACTTTCCCCACTAAAGGTCCATAATACTGTTCACAGTTCTGTTTGCAGCAGATATCTTCCTATGCTTACCAATGAAATTGTGCCTCTGGGACTTTACATAGTCCTACGAAATAAGAGTTAAACAAAAACTGCTTTATATGGCAACATGAGGCAGGAGATATTTGAAAATACCATAAGAATGATCAGGAAATGACTTCTATGGGGGGAGGGGCAGAGAAAAGCTCTTTATAATAGTGTCAAGTTGTTATTCAATGTAGAGGAAAGCATTTCAGAAATGCTAGCATTGAGAACAAAGTGAGCGAGCAAGCTGTAATAAAACCCTCTGAGACAAGAGTCCTCTGAGGAACAGCTAGCCACCATTAGAAAGACAAATTTCCTTACATTCCAGAAAACTGAAATTTCAGTAGGTATTAATCAGAGGAGAAAGCTATGCACATACAATTGATGAAGCTGCCATATTATTGACATAAACTTTGAACACTACTGACAAAGCACTGACGTGTCTCTGCTATTAGGATGTGGAAGGAAACCATTCAAACACGGACATCTTGGGACCTGAAACAGATGGGACTTAGAAGAGACTTACTGAATGACTAAAAACCAGAACAAGAGAAAAACAGCAGCAGGCCAGATATATTTCCCCAAGGTTTTCACCAGTTCTTTATTGAAAATGTACTAAAAATTTAACATAGGAACCATACTACATGTTGGGGGTGTTTGCTACATATAACTTATAATCATGCTTACTTGAACTGCTAGGTGAACTTTACCTTATACATTCTAAAATTTCAGTTACTCAGAGTCCTTTTATTATCTTTAGAAAGTCTTGATTTAAGATGTTAATGATGTATTTAAGAATTTTATTGACTTTACTAACAGAAGCAATAAGATTCTGGTCATCAGAGACAGAAGGCCAGACAGATAGAGTCCCCTTTACAGAATGATGTTTTATTGAGGTCTAAATGTTGATGTGGGTCACAGGCCATACATTCACCCTCATATAGCCTTAAATTTATCTCAACTGCAAACACAGGAAGATCAAACTCATTGACTTCAGTTTTCACATTGACTCCCATTATCGCCTCAGTCTATTTGTACAAGGCTTTAACTCCCTGGGAAATTTTTGGGTGTGTTACCTGCTCTTTCTGGGAAACCAGAATATCTGAGCATCTGATTTAACAGAGTCTGGGTAGAGAGAGGTGAGAGTCCTTCCAGGTCGGCTCCATGGAGGCCATAATAAATCCTGGCCCTCATCTGGGGGTGGGGGGTGGGGGAGGTGCAAGGAGGGAAGGCTGAGCTAGACAGAGGTGTTAGAACTGGTTCTCAAATTTTAGCATATATCAAAATTATCTAGGAGATTTGTTTAAAACATAAATTACTGGGTCCCACTTCAGAGTTTTTGATTTAGCAGGTCTAGGATGGAGCATGAAATTTTGCATTTATTATAGGCTCTCAGACGATGATAATTCCACTTATTCAAATACCTCACATGAAGAATTATTGTGTCAGAAACGATGTGACAGCAGCCTAGGCCCATGGGGTTCAGGGGGACTGAGAAAATGTGAGGGACACCTCAGTCAGGTCCAGTACAGAGTTGCTTTATTCATTCATACACACCCTCCGGTTGATTTCACATAAAGGAGGATATCCACATGTTACTGGAGAATGTGCCCTCCTTGACATGGTATCCAAGTTCTTGGTATCTTGAGCAAAGAATTGAACAAGACACACACCAAAGTGTAGAGGAGAAAACAAGATGAAAATGAAATGAAACAAAGAGATAGTTTACTAAAAGGGAGAGGACGCTCCTAAGAGGTAGGAGCAGGCTCGAGCAGGAAATTCTCAAGAGCCCCGATTAATGAGGCTTTGGTCGTTTTATTTTCTTTAGTTGTACGTGGTTACGCCTCTCTGAGTGTGGGGCCTTTTGACTGACATTTTTGATTGACAGGGGGTCTATTACATCACATTTTCTAACTGTGCATACCCTTTCCCAGAGTTCAGTCTGTTATAATGATATTAATAAACCTCCCGGCATATGTATGATATTGTAATCATGGCATAATGAGGCTCAGGTGAAATGAAGGTTATAGTAACTCTTACTAAACAGGCATTAGAAACTGGCTTAAACTGGTGGGCTTCTTATACTTTTTATTTTCATTGTTTTAGTTAACACTTGTCTCCCTCCTGTGGCTGCCTGGCAGGGATGACTAGTGAAAGGGTGGTACAGGGTGGTGGCTACACCAGCAGGCAGTCCCATGGGAGGGGTTCTGAGATCCCCTATTCTGTCTGCCTTCCTCACTTTTCTCCTGAGAAATGTGATCCCCACAAACCTCTATGGGAAGTTGAAGGACTGGAGGTCTCATCTTCTGCATCTGCTTCCTGCTGAAGGTGGTCATTGTCCCTACCTATTGGGGATCCACGGAGCTCTCATTCTATTTGATCTAAAAGGGGAAGGGGTCTCGAGATCCACCTGGGAGACCGAGTTGACTTCTTCAGTCAGGAAGGGCTGGAAGCCTTGCTGGGGTAACAAATGTATCCCCATCTGACAAACCGTAAATGAGGAAAAATTAATTCAGTTAACAGTTTTAAAAGCATTGGCCCAGTAAGCAGACCCCAAAGCCTCTGTCACTGGGGGTTTACATGATGGACGTGAATTACAAGTTTCAGGGTAATTATTTTAGGCAGGATATAGGGGCATTCTTATGATTCAGGCTAGGGACAGTCTATTTATTGTTCAAGGTTAGAAGGCAGGGAAAGCTGACTGAGAAGATGATTAAGATTATGAACTGGGAAAAATGTAAAACTTAAAGCTGAAGAACTAGGGAAAAGGAGTCTATGGCAGGCGGCGGGGAGCTCCTTCATTTGGCCCATATCACAGAGGTGTGCCATAAAGTGCGATCTCAATAAAAGCTAGTGAGAATATCCTTTCCTCCAAGACACATTTATTGAGTGCATACTGTGTAGCAGATGCTGAGCTAGGCACTAGGCATTCAGAAATGAAACATGATTTTTGCTCTTGTAAAGAATATTTTACTGTGAGATGTTTAAAACAATGATTCTTCCATTCCCATAAATCACATTGCCTCTGGCTTCTGATTTAATGGCTTTTTCAGTTCTGAGGGAAGTCAGATGCTGCCTAAAAATAAAGAGTCATTGTTCAGCTTTAAACTTCAAAAAAAAAATATTTCCTTGAGTCCACAGCATAACAGTCTTGAAAAGTCCGGAGTTTGTTTAGGACAAAATTCTTTGCTAAATTCCAAAGCCTTATTTTACATATTGAGAGTAAAGTTTGGAGATTTGAGCTTAGAGTTTTATTCTATAGAAAAGGCAGGATGTGATGAAGGTACTAATCCTATCCCTGAGGAAGGAAAAAATTAGAACCACTGTGGCCCCTGGAAGGAGGACACAGTTTTAGGAAGAAATTTCCATGAGATAAGATCAGGGTAAGGTTGTTGATTCCCTGAAACTCAGTGTCCTAAGTCCCTGAACCTGGGCACAGAAGGGCGATAGATACCTGAAGAAAGAAACTTCAAAATGACAGAAACTCAACAACAACAATCCCATATAGCCTGAAGAATCTAAGAGCATCTAAGTTGGTGTTCCACTTGCCCTCCATCGTATCCAACATGTCACAAGAATGGTAGAGTACTGTGGAGTTAAGTGTCTGAATGATGGTCCAGAATTATCATTTCCCTCTTTCCCTACTGCTTGCTCATAACATGGTTAAGATCTGGAACTCCTCACATAACTGTTTAAAGGATGCGAAAGGTAGCTGAAAGTTGAGAATCAATGTGCCTACGGAAGGAGCATAGTGATACAGGACAAGGGGCTCCTAAGGTCTAGGCGAAGGACTGGACAGCTCAATACCAGGAGGGAAGTGCAGTACCTGAGTCACAACAGGGTCTGTAGCACCTGATGAGGCTGAGGCAAGGAAATCAGGCAGCAGTCATGGTGAATGCATTAATTCAGCCATGACCCTGTCATCTGAAGGTTCTGCCAGGACAGATACCAATACCCAAAGACTCAGTTGAAATAAACTATGCCTCAATCAAGGTCATTAACAGTGGCAACATAGGAGATCAAAGGCCCCAGTAACCAATAATGTGAAGTTGGATAAAATTTCTCCTACACTGCGATGACACAAAAAGGAAAGAGGAAAAGCTATTGAAAGACTGATGTTGTTCAAAAAGAAATTGAGTTTACCAAATAATGACTCCTAAACTCAAAGAAACACCTCATCCAAAAGAAGGTATTTTAAACTAGAAGACGCTAATTTACCTTTAACAGACAAGATTCAAATGCACTGTTGTTTTTGCTGTGGTAGTGGTTCCTGCTCTATTTCCAACTATCAGCAGAAATAAGGATTCCAGAAAAATGATAGTCAAAATGGAAAGGGCTAAGATTTGCTTTATTTTGGCGTAGGAGGGAGGGAGAGTCCTGAGTTGCTCTGAGTACACAACAAACCCACCACAGTAGCAGAAATTTCAAATGTATTTGGCCCATGTCTATACACAGAGAGTTACAATAAAATCACTCCTTTATTGGTTAAATGCAGGGGGATCTCAGGATCCAGCTGAAATTGATACCTCTATGGCTGCATAAGGAAGTGGGAGTCCAGAGTTGAGAACCAAAGAGTCTGAAAAAAAATATATGTTGATCCAATGGAATCGAACAGAGAGGTTAGAGGCCAGATGGTGTAATCGAAGCATAGAAGGCAATATGATAGTAACTAGAAATATCGTTTGTGAATGATAGGGATTTTTTGGCACATAGTAGATGTTCATTAAATGTATTTTAAATAAATTAATGGTAAGTAGGAAGTAGAGTATGGAATTATTATCTGAGTTCTAGAATGTAAACACATGAAGTTTTTATAGACTCCATGTAAGATCATGAGAAAATTAAAAGGGAGATAATATGGGCTATTAGCCATTTCAGCCACTCTCCTTCATTCATATCCACTTTCCACAGGGAATGTGGTTGACAGAAAGCATGAGATCCTTCTGATAGTGCAAGGTAGAGGCTCCCACATCACCTCTTTTAGTGCTAAATCTTGGCCACAAACCAGGAACCTCCTAGTAACCACTTCTGGTTGCAACTTTGCATTCCTGGAGCAGTCACTGGACAGAGTCTCTAGAGTGTCTGGCTCCGTCAAGGCAGTGAAGAATATGATGAACCCCCAAAGAGGGAAGCCATAGCATTCCAAAGGCCATTGGCTTATGACCACTGCCATTTAGAAGAGCACTTCCCTGATTTCAATGCTGGCTGCTAGCATCTCTGCTGCACTTATCAGCACCAGGAGTTTCAGGAAAGAAAAGAAGATAGAAACCACTACATGAGGGCTATATTTTTCCTATCCAACACTCCCTCCTCCTGTCTGCTCTCATTTTATCTTGATGAACCCACAGAAAAAAATAATACCATTAATAATTCCACTGGGTTATGTTCTTAGAGGGAAAAACATTTTCCAAGTTACTGACGTAACTATAGCCCAGAGCTCATAGGGTTGATCTGGGATTTGAATTAACATCTTCTTAATTTTAAAAAATCTTATATTCCCCATGTATTCCATACTTTCTTCCACAAAGCATCTGAAAATTCACACAGATCACACCTAGCACCAATTATACTAGTTGTGATGAGAAAAATCTATGGTGGTTTTCATTTAAAACCTTCATCTCTGTCTCTTTTTTTTTTTGTATGTATGTAGATATGTATGTATGTATGTATGTATGTATTTTGCCAAAAGGTGTTTAAAAGTCTGAGATAAATGATTCTAGGGAAATAAAAGTTTGTAAGTAAAACCACTGATTTTAAATTGAGTTCTCCAAGGAAGAAAGTGCCTGATGTCCAAGAACATTGAGGAATTGTATACCCTGCCCAGCTCAGTCTTTCAAATAGAATTGACTGTGTGTTAAGGAGGCAATTAAATCTTTGCCTCTGATAAGCAGCTGGGAAAAGGCTGAAGTCAATGATAAGCAGCCAGGAGCTACAAAAAGTGGCCAAGGACATTGCTGTCAGCTGAGGGAAGCCAGTATCAGATAAGAACCCTTGAAGACCGTGGTAGGGGGACAAGGACAGCAGACAGTAACTCCAGGTTCCATTTCAGCCTCTGGCCCCCATCCCTAGAGGGACTCATCTAACACTTCTCCTGCCTCAATTCCCACATCTGCAAAGCCAGGGCATGGACTCCCATAGCCCTTGAAGCTTCACCATGCTCTGAGAATCCCTACAACCTGAGTGGGGAGTGCGCCATCTTTAATCCAGGTGCTTTCTCAGAAACTTTTAGCACCTTCAGTATCATTAACAAAAACCATAATTAATAGCACTTTTTTTTTACTACAAGTTTATCTTGGTAAAAACAAATGCATTATTGATTTTTTTTTCTCAATAATTCAAAGTTAAGAAAATAAGAGCTGCTAAGACCTTGTCTCCACAACCTGAGCTTTCTGGAACAAAGCCAATTTTATGTATTATGTTGAATTGTCCATTCCTTCCATGATTTGAATTTTCCAGTATTTTGTCATCCAGAGATACCCCCTGACTACCCAAAGTGGCACAACATTATTGTCAGAGATGGTTTCAGCTTTTTGCTTTGGAAAATGTGTTCATAGTATCTGTCCTGATATATAAGTTCTGTCCACATGGGACAATAATCAAAAGAAGTGACAGCAATAAATAATGTATTCCCATAGTAATTGGGACATGTAGTACTGTGATTATTTGTACTCAGCATTAAATAAAATGTGACCAAAGTATCCCTTTGAACCCTGCAACTTAGAGGTCCCAGGAAATTTACTTTAATAGTTTGTTCTAATTATTAACTTGCAGGACCCCGGCCTTTCCCCTTACTGTATGGTCTGGATGCCATAGGGAGGAGTACATCTCCTAGATAAGCCCAGCCGTGGACTGGCTCACCAATGCTATCCATCACTTCTAATGCCTGTAGTGGCTCTGCTGACTAGTTCATAGATGGTAAATCACAGCAGAGGTGGGTGGTTCCTTAGTAATTCAAAGCCTTCTGTTTTGTCATTGAGCCCTGTATCCATTTCCTAAAACTTCAGTAGCAAATTAGCACAAACTGAGTGGCTTAGAACAATAAAAAGGTTTTCCCTCAGAAAGTAGAGACCAGAAGGGCAGAATCAAGGGCGTAGGAGGGCCATGTGCCCTCCAAAAGCTCCAGAGAGAAATACTTCCTGCTGCTTCCAGCTTCTGGTGGCTCCAGATGTTCTGGCTTCATCACTCCAATCTCCACTTTCATCTTCTCTCTGTGTCTCTCCTCTCTGTGTCACTTTTAAAAACATTGTTACTGGATTTAGGATCCATCTAGATAATCCAGAATGATCTCGAGATCCTTACCTATACCTTTTTCCCCAAAAGAGGTCAAACTCACAGGTTTTAGGACTTGGACTTAAATCTTTTTTATTGGGAGGGGCATTCAACCTACTATGCACCACTAATGGTTTGAGAAGGTTTCCCAGAGGAGTTTAGACTTGCCATGGTACACTTTTGTCACTTTTGTACATGCACCTCTCTTCCTCACAGAGCATGGAGGCATGTAGACCATCAAATAGGTACTAAGAACCACTGCTCCTTCTTGATTTGTAAACCCTAAAGTTGATTGTCAGCCACCATGTCAAATTTCCTCCTTACTGCTAGTGACAACTTTGCACAGGAGTTGTCCCTCCATGTAATGTCATTTCTACCTCCCTTCAAATGTCTGTTAGGAAAATCTTTTTGTCTGAACTACAAAGGAAGGCACATTTCAAGTTCTTTCTCATAAAGCTCTGGACCTCAGAAAACCAGAAAATATAGGTATATGTTAACACACACACACTCATATGCACATGTATGCACATGTACACACAAACATTATTTATATATACATATATACACACATGTACATATACACATACACACACACATATATATACACTGATATGCATACATGCACATGCATGCACAATACATACACACACACACACACACACACTCACACACACAGAGCACTGTTGCCAAACCCCACACACAGGGTTCTCCAAGGCTGTGCTCCAGCTCACCCTAGATGCCCAGGGACCTGCAGAATTTATCTATTTCAGAAACTCAAAAGGAAGCAGTTAAATCATGCTGATTTTCTTTAAAGATCAAATAATGAGAAGGCAAATCTCAAAATATCTTCTGAATTCCTGGTTCTCAAGACACAGAACTATGGTAATTGGTGTATTAATGGAAAAAAATATGAAGTCTTTTCTTTTAAATTGGTTGCCAGTAACCATTTTATCTTATCAGTTTTCATAAATTCATTTTGAAATTGGATGGAAAAAAATGTAGTTTCATGTATAGTCTCTGATGTCTCTCAACTCAACCAATGACTTTATTCCTCTTCTCTTCCTGTTCTTACTCTTATATTCAGAGGGAAGTTTGGCCTGGCATCAGGTGATGATCAAGGGACCAATAGACGGGATCCCAATACTGGGTGGTATAGCCTTGGGTTAGAGGAGTTGGTACACACATGAGAATGAGGGATTAGGTAGAATTTGATATTGTCACCTATCGTAAAATTTTAAGACAAGTTATAGTTAATTTTTATTTAGGATACTCAGAGCCAAGAAAACACAAGGTCACCATAGGGGCTGGCAGAACTACACCTTTAGACATGAGCTTCAGCTAATAGAACTGGCTTAGGTTTAGCACAAACCCCTCATTTCAGCAGCAGAAACTTGAAGGAAGTGGAGGTCCTGCAGAAGCAAGAATACCACTAGCCTGGGGGGAAACACCACTAATATGCCTCCCTGTGGATAATATACCCAGTGTTGTACTGAAGCTGGCTCACACCAGCTCATACATTTTTAGGAAATTTGTGAGCCAGTTAAATACACTATATTAAAAATAAATTTATATAATCTTGCAATTAAATAAATTATTTAAGAACAAAGGTAATAAATACTCTAAACTCATTATTTCCTAATTATTTTATTACAACTTACTAGTTTACCAATGTTAAGATATCATCTCTAAAGGCTCACATCTATTTGACCTCACCCCACCAGGGGGCTTTACATCATCTTACATAGAAAGACAGAAATCAATTCTCACATTTTTCAAAGACAGTCTTAGGAATTCGTGGACAGATGGATCTGTGACAGATATATTGAATTTACCTGTAATTTTCACCTTTGAAGTACTGATGGAATTTTCCTCTAATCCTAATATCCACATTTCTAGTCTTTTTGTTATGCTTTGGAGAAACTCACAGAGGACAAGGAAAAAAACAATGGGGGTGGGAGAAGAATGTGGAACAGAAAATCTTGCCTCTGGATGACAAGCCCAGGTCATTTTATGCTCCCTGCACCCTTCTGAGAAGCTGTATTTTCACCCAATTCATTAAGCATGCATCACCTCTTCTAATTCTCCCTCGGCAAGAGAATCAAAATTCAAAAGCCCTATACCTAGTAAGATAGGTTAGATGTTCTTTTAAGTGTCAAATACAATCATTTCCACCTGGGGGAAATCAACCAATTTATTTAGAGCAAGTCGTGTTTTTCTAAGAGCGGCCTACTTTCATTAAACTATCACAGGATGGAATGAATATTTTACTAACTGGTATCCTCATTAGGTAGCAGAAACACTCGGGGTCATATTTCTTACTATTGCACTTACTTTAATATCAAGCTAAACTATACAAGATCTTAAATGTCTAATAGAATAGATGCTATTGGTTGCCAATCCAAAACTCTTTCCCCAGATCTCCCTTGTTGACTTAGACACATTTTTTTTTCTCTTTCCATCACCTTATATTTAGCTTCCCCCCTCCTCTCCCACCCCCTCCCCTTTCTCCCCTCCCT